>RJWT010028126.1:0-15309 GCA_004365215.1 Cuniculus paca
GTGGGCCAAGACTTGCTGGGCAACTTGGGCTGGCATCAAGCAGGCTCACCACCTAGGCCCAGCAGGCTCAGAGCTAGGGTCACTGCCAGGGATGGGCTGTGCCACACAGGGTCCAGGACTTACTTTGCTAAGGTACTCCCTCATCACCTGGATGAAGTAGGGCATGGCAAAGTCAATGAGGTTGTGTTTCCAGGCTAGCTCAAGCACCACATCTGGGTGAAGCAAGTCATAGCAGGTAAAGAGAGAGGCTGTGAAGCACTCTCGCTTGCCTTCCTCCAGGAACCACCGCAGCAACTCCTCCACAAGCTCTGGATCACGTGACTCTGCAGCATGCTGTATGGCATCCTGTGGCCAAGGCAAATACACAGCATGAGCCATACTGCACAGCAGAGGCTGAGAGCCTCTAAATGGTTGGGCATGTAGCAGTGTCAGGTTCCTCCTCTGAAGACTTCTGATGCAATGCGGTCATAGATGTCTGCTTCCAACTGCCTGGGGCAGCCTTGGCTGGTCTGCCTTCAACGTTGTCTAAAGTGAGCACTGCTCTGTGTTCGCTCTCCTGTGGGTCTTGGGCATTTCCAGACCCCTGTGCTCTAGACTGAGATTAGCTGTCTCAAGTGGCTTCCTAGAGGACTCAGAGGCTCAAGGAGCCCCTGCAAACTTCTCAGCCAGTGCCCTGCTACTGTTGTCTGGAATCCTCCCCCCTCCCCCTTTCTCATCACCACCTGACTTTCTCAGCAACTCTCAGAGTTGCTCTGGATTCTTATTTGTCTGTATCTGCCTCTCCTCCTGGACTACTGCTGTGGCTGTCTCCTTGCCCCTGCCTTGGCATGCCTATAACTTCATTGCCTATGGTTCAAGTTCTTTACCTACAGATATGGAGAGGTCCTGGCCTCACTTGCCTCTTGCCTGGCCTGTCTCACATACATGGCGCCTTGTGGTCAATCTGACTCCACTCCAATCTTCAGGCTGACACTGTCCATTCTGCTTTTATCTAACTCTTCTGCCTTCTGGAAATATTTTTCCTATTGCCTCTTTCCAGTGAGCACACTGTGACATGACTGCCCTTCTCTAAAAGGATTCTTAGGAGGTTCTAACCCTGCTCCATGGCAGGATCATCCAGTATGGTAGTGGGGTCACCTGAACATCGGGGCACCTGAGCACCACTTCTGCCCTCTATTACCTATAGAGAGCACCATATTCCCAGTTGTGACAAATACATGTTCCCTAGGGGCTAGGGTCACTCCTCTACAGGTAGCATGCTCAGGCACTTTCTACCTTTGGCTCTATCTTCTGGATTGTCTTTTTTCATGTGCTCTGAAGGGGTCACTGGCTGTGGATGGCCAGCTCCTGGCAGTATGTACACTACTGCTTGCTCATCACTGTCTGCTGGTGAGGAGGCTATGCATTCATGTCCCTGGAAGGTAGCATGGGGATGGACTGAGTGACTGTGACTAGAGGGCCAAGATGTGTCTGAGTTCTACTGCTGCCTCCCAGCAGCCAGCTCCTGGCACCTTCTGTGTGGTTTCAGAGCCTCAAAAGCATTTCTTCTTGGACCCTTCCACAGGTGCTCTATCAGCTCTCAGGAAGGACCACAAGCACTGTCACTAAGGGCTAGAGGTCACAGAACAATCCAAAACACTGGAGGTGACAACTTGGGGTAAAGCCTGAAATAGTTCTGACATTAAGGGTCACAGGCTGTGATAGTGACTAAGCCACAGCTCAGGACCCCTGAGAGTGAGGCTCCTGTGCTAGGCAAGTGTACCCACAGAACTCAGGAGTAACGCTTGTAGGTCAAGATCTAGGAGGGCTTCTAGGGCTTTCCAGCACTTGGAGGGGGTATACATCACCACAAGGGTCCACATGCAAAACTCCATTGTGGCCCAGTGGGAGAGCAGGGCAAGCAGACAATGGCAATTCCTCTGGCAGCCTAACCTGACTAGAAGATCCCCAGATTTAAATTTCACAGTGGTACTGAACCACCTGTCACTGGCAGAAACAAATGGTTTGAACATAATTTTAAGTTAGTTTAAAAAATTCTACAAATATTGACAAGAATTAAAATGGGTGACTAGAAGTATATCTTAAACTGGGTGTGCTGGTACACATCATTAATCCCAGCACTCAGGAAGCCGAGGCAGATGTATTGCAGCAAGTTTGAGGCTGGGCTGGGTTATATAGTGAGCTCAAGGCCAGTTTGAACTACACAAACTGTTTGTTTTTGTCTCAAACAAAAAAGAAAAAACAAAAACTGCTGCTGAGCCTGCATGGTGGGGCATGCCTATAATCCCAGCACTCAGGAGGCTGAGGCAGGAGGATTGATATGAGTTTCAGGCCACCCTGGGATATGTAGTGTATTCAAGGCCATCCTGAACTGCATAGTAAGACCCTGTCTAAAAACAAAACAAAACAAAACAAAACAAAACAAAACAAAAGCAAAACAAAATTTCCATACTGAATTTAGGAAACTCATATACCTGCTGGAGAACAATCAACTCCAGGACTCTTTGAGAGCTGTTCAATCCAAATCAGATCCCTTTCAGCTCTCAATCCATGTTTTAAAAATAGTCCTCCCTTAACATCAGTCCTCTAACCCATCTTGAGGATCTCCTGGTAAAACTCAGAGCCAGGTCTCAGGAAGAAGGAAGGGTGTGAGTTCCCTTAGTGCGCCTCCCTTCAGGCATCAGGAAGCACAGCAAAGTGACTGGGCCAAGAGGAAAAAGGCTGCGGGGCCACCAACCTTGTAGAGATGGTCCTTCTTGCAGAGCTCCACGCTCTGAGCCCACCGGTTGTTGCCCTTGTACAGATAAGCCGCAATGCGCCTGAATTCGATCAGTTGGTGCTTCTCCAGCTGCTGAGCCAGGTTGATGTTGTCAAAGTTGTCATAGGCATCAATAGAAGCCCTCAGGCCCTAGGAAGACAGCCCTTCTGTGAGGAAGGAGGCATCGTGATATAGCTTGTCTGCACAGTGAGCAGGCACCAGGAATTACACAGACTTCTGCCCACCTGCCTACTGGTGCCCATAAGCCCTCCTGTGCAGAGCAGCCTGCTGTGGGAATGGACTGCCAGATACAGATAAGGCCCCACCAATGTCTGGGATGCCTTATCCACACCTACCTGATAATCTTCCTCCTCAGTCAGCAAGTAGTTAAGCGCCTCGTTCACACTCTTGTTGTTGTGGTTCTGGACTGACCGCAGGTAAGGCTTCACCAGGGGTAGCTGGCCTGCCTGACAAGTTGGGAAAATAGTCAAGTGACTTGGTCTGGGTAGGAGATGCTCAGGATGCACCAAGGAGAGGTGAAGGTGGATATGGGTTAGTCCAGGAGCCACAGGACACCTTCTAGACAACTAGGGCCAACAGGCATACACACTGATACAAAGAGGACAATTTGGGGCCTCAGTCAACACTGTTATGGGAATATAAATTTGTATCTGAAACCTAAAGCAGTCTGATAAACTGAAGATGGAAATTTCAAAACCTATTTAGGAAGGTGCTACCTTCCACATGGCCTCAACAAAGCTAGTGTGATATTGCTTCTCTCCAGACATGGGGTTCTGGCCACACACCTTTGAAAAGAAGCTCACTGTCCTGGTGTGATCCAGCCGGGGTGACAGCACCAGCAGTAGGTCATTGATGAGCAGAGGCTTGTAATCCAAGTAGAACTGCAGGGCTTTGTAATAGAGCTCCACGTTGGCTACCTGGAAGGGGGCAAAACTGAGGATCAGTCTCTGTCCCGCCTCCAGATACCCCAGCTCCATTGCACCACCTTCTGGGTTTTGCTCAAATGGTAGTGAGAACTATCATAACACCCCCACAAAACTGAAGGGCCTGATATATCCTCTCCCATTTCTATGGTACTTTTCTCCACAGAAATTTGACACCCTGTGCATTCCTGTTTCTTGCCTGCCTCATTTAAGCAGCTACACCAATATCTGACAAAAGACTGATGCTCCAGCTGTTGAGTAATTGAAGTACAATTCAGCCAGAATAAACTCAAACATCAAAATGAAGAAACTCAATGTTTTATTTAGGGAGATGCCTCTAGCCCTCACTGTTCTGTAAGCATGTTGGTAGTGAATCTCATTATATCTCCAGTGCTTTCATGCCAAACACTGTGACACTCAGACCCTAATGAACCCAACAGCAGCCCAAGACCAACAGGCACCCATGGGAGAGGGCTGCTTATTCTGGGTGGACACTATGCCACTGAGACGGCCTGACCTTGCAGGTTTCAAGGTCTAGCAAGGCTGCATTCTCTTGTCTCTTTCTCCATTGACTTGCTGCCATTCTCTTGCTGACAAGATGGCTTGCTGACTACAGCATGATGTCTAGGGCCTGTATAGAGCTCTGCTGTTTGGGTAACAAGGTGGTTTCTTGCCCTCTGGAAGGCAACGACCCAGGCCAGCATGATGTGTGTCCATGTGAGCAAACAGGGGTACTAGGATGTGCATGAGGCTTTCCATAGCCACGCCAAGAGCCAGGGATGGACACCATGGGAACCTCTAAAACTGGATTCAGGTGATCCAGGAGTTGTGTGGGGCCTGGTGAGGTGTGCAGATCAGAAGATTGGGAAGGAATGTCACTGTGGCCCTCTATGTTTACCAACCACTTTAGCCTCTTTTGCTCTGTTGGTTCCCCACCGACCTTTCAGTACTTGGGATTAAATCTAGCTACACTGAACTACATCCCAAGGCCATTTTTTTTTTTTTTGGTACTGGGCATTGAACTCACAACTCAGGACCTTGTGCTTACCAGGCAAGCACTTGAACCACTGGGCTAAATCCCTGGCCCCACCCCAGGCCTTTTGATATTTTTATTGTTTATTTTTGCCCAGAGTGCTGGGATTATAGCACCTGGCTACATGTTCCCTCTTATGCTGCAGGACTTGCTGTTACCACAGATTATGATAAGGTCTCTAGCACTAGCCTCATGGAAACAAGAGCAGAGCAGTGGCCCAGTGCGGTTATAATGCTCTCTCTGTGCATGGCCTGCTGCTAGGCTTGGTTCCCTAGCTGTTATGGATATGCTGACATCAGATCTCAGGAACTTATCCTTCCAAGCTGGTCCCTTCACCAAGTCATCTAACAAGCGGAAGAGGCAGTGAGGATGTCCCACGAAATGAGGTCTGCAGGTAGATTTCAAATTCACTTTTCCTGACAACTTACCTTGTCTAAATCCCACTGGCCTTGCTTGCCAATTACAGGTGCCTCAGGATGACTGTGGGACAAAAAGATGGTGTACAGAAACACACATCTCTCTAAGGCTCTCATACCAGGTCATGTGGGCTGGTAGAATTGACAGCGGTCACTGAAACCAGGTACCACTAGCCTAGCTTTCCCCTCATAGGCACCTGGGATGATGGACATTCTCAGCACTACCAGGGTGCCATATGTTCCTCCGGATGGTACAATTAGCCATACTCTCACCTCAGTCACTGGCGCTAAGCTGCAAGGATCTGGAGTTTTCTGTCACTCCACAGTTCAGTGGGTTCTATGGACCATCTGCCACACCACTGTTCTGCAGTGGGGAACATGCAGTGCTCCTCCCTGGAGCCATGCTGGGACAGACCCTGGATGACATCATGGGCCACACAAAGGATCAGGAACACGACAGAATCCTAGAGAGTAGGGTCACTTCTCAATTTTGTAGAAAATTAAGGCTTGTAGATTTTGTAGTGAACTTCAGAGTAACCGCTTGGTGTGTGCCTAATGTATGAAAAGCACCCCCTGCATTGTGGCCCCTGCCACTGATGTGTCCCCCACATCCAGAATACAGCCTGGCAGCAGCAGGCAAGCACTGGTGCTCTGCATCCCTGCTTACCTTGGCAATGACTTCTTTGAACTGACTTTCTTTCCAGGCCTCAGTGGGGTGGCTCATCATGGTAAGAATGGCATTATCATACTCCTCATGTTTGTCGCAGAGAAACACCAGCTCTGCCCAGAGGTGTGCCTGCTCTGCAGCCCTCAGCACCTGAATAGGGAGGACACAGGTGAGAACTGGCATGTGTCACTTGAGGACTTGGCAGCCAGAACCTTGAAGAAGGCACAGGTACCTTTGGGATGTTGACCCGGGACCAGAAAAGCTCCAGGTGCTCTGGCATCTTTTGTGGCTTGAACTTGGAGTAGAGGATGGCCAGCTCCGTGAACATGCCCATGTGGGCCCGCTCCAGGCCCAGGGCTGCCTCCAGCAGGAAGATGAGCTCCTCAAAGTAGCCACGATCCTAGTAGACCAACACCCACTGTACAGCAAAGGAACTGCACTTCCCTGCAGTCAGACCCACACCAAAGGCAGGGCAAGCACAGGCCAAGTGCAGTGAGTATCAATGATCTTGAGGAGGTACACAGAACTGCAAATTACACCATTTCACTTAGTAACTAGTCATATCATGTTGGGTCAAGTGTTAAGAAACACTGCACATTCTCATGTTTAAATACAAACTGGTATTGCTTTAAAAATGATTTTTTTGAGAAAGGGTCTTGCTAAGTAGCCTAGGCTGGTCTCAAACTCCCAATTCTCTTCCTTGGTCTTCTGAACTCTGGCATTACAGATGTGCCTATACTATGCCCAGCTTATGAAAAGAAAAGTGTTGCCATTTTTATGAAAAGAAATGTGAACAACATAAAACAGAAAATGGGCATGATAGGGTATGAGGATGATTTATTTTAATCTCTGTCTTCACAGTGCATGCTCCTTTTGGAACCTTGACTCCAAAAAGGTAACTCTACTCAGAATGCAACCATTGTCCCCTGTCATGAGACTGCACCCCCAGTTGTGATGGCCAGCCACTTGTATTCAGACCCAATCTTCTTAGCCATGCTCCCTGGATAAGACAGGTCTTGCTCACAGACTGAAAACCATGCTGGTGCCCTAGAAAAACACCGATCACATGCACTGTATCCCTGTACGTTATGACCACAGACCTAGAGAAGACCCATTTCAGGGACCACCTCACACCCTTCCTCCACCTCAAGACACCTTCCATGCCTTCACTCTGATACCTTTGCCTGCAGCATTTGCACACTCTAAGGTACTCTGCCTTGCTCCTGTCTGGTGCCCACCAGCTATGGCTCCAGCCTCCACTGGCCACCCACCAAGGCCACTGCTCTAGTGCTGTCCCTCTCCACAGATGGCCTTCAGAAAACATCCTCTGAGAACATATGGTGCTGAAGCAAGCACAAAACATCCTCTGAGTATCCTGCCTAGAACACTCTTTTATCATGACCCCTTGTTACCTCCCAATTACCACCCCATTTTTCTACTGTTCTCTATAGCAAAATTACCCCAAAAAAGATGTGTTCCCATGTTGCTACTGGCTTTCTCTAGCATCCCTCAGTTCTCTCATCCTGTTGTTTCTCCTGAGCTAGCTGGAGCCCTCTCCATGCTACGTTTTACTCAGCATGGTGGGACCAGATGGCTTCAGAAACCCCACAGGTAGAGGCCTGGGACTCTCAACATGTGGATGATGTGTATCAGTTGTCCTACTTCAGAGCCCATGTCCAATGTGAACAGTGCCCTGCCTGCCAAGTGTATACCCCTTGGACCCCCTCTTGGATGTGGCTTGTCCTTAGGGCATCTGATCCTCATACATACTATAGGCTGCACACAGTGGCTCTGTCATGACTTTTCCCATATTGTCAACAAGTTTTCTATGGGATGTCCCTGTATCCCTCTATTTGGAGTGTTGATATCTCATCCCTTGCATTCCTGGCAGAGCTCCTCACCTGGTAATAGTTTATCAGCTCTTCCAGCTCATCTGCATGAATGACAATGTGAAGGCCACATAGCTGTGCAAGGCGGAACTCTTGCCCATCCACGCAGGCAAAGCACACCTAGGGAAGGGGCTCAAAGTGAGTGTACCCAAAACAGGACCCAGCTCCACAGTAGAGCATCTAGCTGGGAATGCAGAAATACCACACAAAGAGGCTTTATAAACAAACAGGGAATTCTGAACTAGTAGATTACTCTAAGAGCTGCCTGAGACTGGAAGAAAAATTATATTAATAACCTGCAGGCAAAGGGAGTGTTTGAGACCATGGAGAGAAGAAAACATATGTATTACTTCCCAAGCTCTGAGATGTGGAGGTTGGTTTAGGTAACTGAAGAATCGTGTTGGAATTTGAGGTTTGGGGTTTCAAAAGGGTTTAATATAGTTCAAAAATAAATATCATCAGAATATAGTGTATCTGAGTGTAGTTTACATAGGAGGAGCATGCGAAATGGGTCTTTTGTTTTCTGCACTGTACTATGTATATTTCGCATTGTAACAGGTGGGAGAAATGAAGCAGGCCCCTGTGCAGAGGGGCCATGAATCTGAGATTCTTACAAAGGCTGACTAGACCACTCTGGACCAAAATCTGGGCTGAGCTTGCTGCAGTCTCCCTACCTTCCTCACCTTCTATAAATAGCCCATGTTCTCAAAGTGGATAAAGCAGAACATGTACATAAACAATCACCTGACTGGTTGTCATTAACTTGAGATGATCTCTGGCCTATTCTTTTCTTTTCTTTTTTTGGTACCAGGAATCAGACTCAGGACCTCACACTTGCCAGGCAGATGCTGTGCTGCTGAGCTATATCCCCAGCTCTTGGCCTATTATTTTCGAGTGTGATATATACACTAGCACCCTCTAACTCTCATACACACAATAGATTTTATTATACACTATACTTGAAAACATATTCTCCCATGTTACTAGAAACATCTTTTCTTGTGACTACCTATTGTTTATTCTATTTTTTTCTTTTTATAGGTACCGGGGATTGAACTCACAACCTTGCACTTGCCAGGCAGGTGCTTACGCCACTGAGCTAAATTCCCAGCCCTTGTCTTTTTGAGACAGGGTCTCAGTATGCTGTTCAGGCTGGCCTTGAGCTCACTTTGTAGCCCAGGCTGATCTCTAAGTTGCAATGATCCTCCTGTTTCAGCCTTTCAAGTGCTGGGATTACAGGTGTACGCCACCAGGCCTTGCTTGGTTTTTTATTTTTGAGACAAGGTCTTACTATACAGTTCAGGCTGGTCTTGAACTCACTATGAATGAGGCAGTTTTTCTGCCCCAGGCTCCCAAGTGCTGGGCTTGCAGGTGTGCACCACTATGCATGGTTGACTGCCTACTCATTTTGAACAGGAAAACAGAATCCAAAAGTATATACTCCTTAACCAAGGTCTTAATATTGAACATTGAAACTTATTTGAATCTTTTTTTGAATCTTTTACTGATGCTTCAGAGATTCACCTCTTTACAAAACTTTGTGCACTTACAGACAATTCTGATTTATGAGAGCCACTCTACCAATTTGTCACAAAACCCTAAGAATGCCAGTTTATAGTAGCCATGCTATTAGGCAGACAACATGTTTAGGAAGTGGTGTGATAAGTCTCCTAATACTGAAAACTCCACGCTATTAAGCTAGCTTTGGACATTGGTCTGACACGGAGTTGTCTAGGGCCTTTGCCTCCCACCATACGTGCTACCTTGTAAGGTTCTCTGAGTAATCCTAAAGGACTGAGATTCCCGCTTGGACCAGAGGTTCACACCTGGACTTATACTGTTTGGCAGAAGAATGCAGAGTACAACAGGAAGGACAGCAGAGAATGCTTGTCAGAAAGCACTCTCCAGTAGACTTTCTACAGCTTACCTCCTTCCAGGTCCGGGTGCTGTTGGCCTTGCGGCTGCTGTCCACTGCTGCCTGATACTCACCCAGGTGGACCAAGGTGGAAGCTAGGCGGGCAAAGTTAGAGACATTGCTGTACAGCAGCTTGGCAGCCTCATACATGCCCTCTTCATAACAGCGGTCTCCAACCTAGGGACAAGTGGGGGGTTCTGGTGAGACATTCTTACACATGAGCGTTTCTTTAGAGTTGGTATTTTTCTGTTTGCTGAGAGAAGTGTCTTTTTTTCTTTTTAGTGTAATGCTAGGGATGGAACTCAGCACCTCATGCATGCTAGGCAAGAACTCTATCACTAAGATCCATTTGTAACCCTCGGAAGGAACATTTTTCTAATCATGCAGTCTCCAGAAGGTGAAGTAAGCCTCCCATCCATGGAACCCTCCCCTTCCCCTACTCCAGGCTGTCTCTGCCTGTGGGCTCCTTCATTTCAGCACCTCTCAGGCCCTGGCTATCACATTCCACACCTGAACCCTCTGGCCAGGCTGTGGAGGTGTACACCTTACTGCTCCTGGGTGTTCCCCTTTGTCCCCACTACAAACTGCTGGCTGTGAGTCTTAGGCCAGCATCACCTGACTGCCACTTGTGGACCTTCCTCATTCCCTGACAATTTCTTTGATCTGCCCTGCTCCAAGGACCTTGTCTTCCTCATGACAGCAGCCAGTCATTGTCACAGTCATACCTTAAACCCTGTTAAGAGTCCTGCTACCCCACGAACTCCTACCAGTTACCTACTGTGCCCAGCCCCTGCCAGTCCAGCTGTCATTGTCCCAAGCACTTCAATTCTACCAACTGAGTGACTCCACTGACTCCCTACTGCCCCTGCCACTCTGTCTGTACCAGCATACACTAGTTACCCAGCTGGCAGCTATAGTCAAGCTGTGTGGCTCTTGGTATTCACCCTCAACTGTCTTGATTGCTTTCAGTTGTGTCAGAGCTAACTCTTTGTGTATTCCCTATCTGGGCCTGCAGAGCTACACACAAACAGCAGAAGCCCAAAGTACTGACAGTCTCTGAATTCATAATCATGAACCTCAGACAACTTTGCCATGCTACCAATCCTCCTTCCTTAACCCATATTCTCTCTTGCCCAGCATCCTTGTATCTTTTCTCTTCAAACTCCCAATGGCCAGGTATGGTGGTACAAGCCTGTAATCCCAGCACTCAGGAGGCTGAGGAAGGAGGATCGCTCCAAGTTCAAGGCCAGCCTGGGCTACACAGTGAGTATGACAAGCACAAACTACATAGTGAGACCCTGTCTCAAAACCAAACCAAACCAAACCAAACCAAACCAAACCAAACCAAACCAAACCAAAACCAAACCAAACCAAACCAAAACCAAACCAAACCTCTTCCAACAGTTTCTCAAGGGGATTATCTGGGCTCCTACTTCCTGAGAAAACACCATCAGAGCAGTCTGGCAGCACCAGGCTGTGGCTGTCCACTTCCTCACATCATCAAGCCCAACTCTACTGGGACACTTGACCCTAGATTTATTCTGCTCCATGTCAGGATTCCAGCCCTGTATCACTATCACCCTCTATACAAAACCACTCCTGCAAACTGAAGGAACCGCTGTTCTTTTCCCAGCTTGAAACAAAACTTAACAAATACTGCTCCTTCCAGCCTTACCTTTCTACCTTCCTTCCATGTGTCCTCTGCAATCAGCCTCTCACCCCTGACTCTGTGACATATCCTTCACTCTCCAGATGCCAATAAACTGTGCAGGACACTTCTGCTTTCTCCCCCACCCTTGGGCTACCTCCCACTTCCACTTCTCCCTGCTGCCAGGTTGTGGGCGTTCAATTTCTGTCTACAGCCCATGCTACCTCACTTCACACCCCTACTACCAAGTCCACTGTGTGGGAGATCCTGGGATGTGGGAGTGGCAATGAGCTTTGTCTGCACTGCAGGCTGTTATGTGCACATCCGTGGTCTGGATTTCTCTGAAAACTAACTCCTCCAGTTGGCTGCACACATCCATGTGACACCCAGCAGAGGTCAGCCCTGATTGAGCCTGGATAGTGCTCACTCTGTTCCTGTCTCCCCAAGCACAATTCCAAAACATGGACTTGGCCTGGCCTCTCTTTTTTTCTCACTGACATCATCAGCAAACCTGTCAGTTCTTCCTCAGACACATCCACAGGTGAGCTGTGCTTTACCACTCATGTTAATCACTTTCTATGTGCTGTCATCAACAACGCCTGCTTACATTCCTCACCAGCTGCCCTCCCTTTCATGTAGCACGGCTCATATGTTTCTGCTGGAAACTCAGGAGAGCCACAGTCCTGACAATGAGCCCTGACTCATGGAGGCCAATATCTCCCTCCCCTCTACTGCCTCTTCCACTTTGGCTCAAAGGCTGTAGCCACCTTGACCCTCTCTACATGGCTCCTGCACAATTCATGAGACCTCTGTACTCTCACCATTCTGTCTGCTCTAATGGCTCTCTATAGAGGGGGTCCCCGCCTCACTTCTCCTTTTCACCCTTAACCATTTAACATTCCATCATGTCTTTATGTGGGCACAGATCTGACTTCTATTTTCAGTCTTACATCTACAGCTTCACACTCTAGCTCATAGCAGAAGCTCAGTAACAGTTTGTTGAATGAATGAATAAATGAAGTATTATATTAAGCTATGATCATTTAAGACTCAGGACACATGGAAAATAAATAGAATGATCTAATAAAGATGCAGTTGGCAGATACAGATTAGGAAACACTTATAAATGGGTGATGAGCTGCACTTGGCTCCCAGGCTGACAGATACAGTAGGCAGACTTTCGACACCTTGGGCCAACGTGATCCCAGAGGCAGAGATCCTCTCCTCTGCAGCCCAGCAGACACGTCAGACAAAGCTCTCACCCTACTTGGCAGTGCCTCACACTCCAGAGGACTTGGTACTAATTCAGAGGGGGAGTTTGGGCAAGATTTTATTATCTCACAGTTTTATTAACTTTGTGACTATGAGGTCAATTTTTGAAATTATATGATCACTGGCTGGAAAAAAAAAACTTTGTAAACACAAACAAGTAAAAGGAAAATGATACAGTACTGACAATTCCATATCCCTGAATTGTTCATAGTTCCCACTGTGAGCACTATTCCAGTCATATATGTTTATTGTATCATGTGTGCCATTTTTCACCCTGCTTGAACTTGATTTGAAAGGCTTCTGGCCAGGTGTGGTGGTGCACTCCTGTAGTCCCAGCACTTGGGAGGCTGAGGCAGGAGGTTCATTTTGAGTGCAAGACCAGCCTGGGCTACAAAGTGAGCTCAGGCTAACCTGAACTGCATAGTGACACCCTGTCTCAAAATGACAAAAAAAATAAAAAATAAAAAATAAAAAAAAAGGCTTCTGTTAGGGCTGAGGATATAGCTCAATGGCACAAGTAACTGCCTGGCAAGTGTGAGGTCATGAATTCGATCCCTGATACCAAGAAAAAACAAAACGAAACAAAACAAAACAAAACAAAACAAAACAAAACTCAGATTCTAAATAGTTTTAAAGGTTACACTATATTTCAATAGTGGATGCTGTTAATATTGGCCAATTTTTTTTTTTTTATCTTTTTGAGACAAGGTCTCACTATGCTGCTCAGACTGGCCTTGGGCTCACTTCGTAGCCCAGGTTGGTCTCAAACTTGCAACAATCCTCCTGCCTCAGCCTCCCGAGTGCTGGGATTACAGGAATGCGCCATCACGCCCAGCCAATTTTTATTAGTATAAATCATGCTGTCATGTTTGAACATGTTCACAATGGGGCCATAATTTGTATGTCTCACTGCTGGGCAGCTCTAATTTGAATTAAATATCCTATCAGGTGGCTTAAACCACTGGTGGTACATGCATGACTGTCTCATTGGGTAGCCGGTACCTCTTCTCAGGGAGTCTTTGATGACAGTAATGTAAAGGAAACCATTGATTTAGCAGACCACAAGTCATCATATTACAGTTCCTTAAGGGAAACATTAAAATGGTATAAAAAATAGTTATACAGCTAATTTGTGGAATAGTAGTTGTACACACATATAATGTACACCAGCAATGAGGTACTTGTGATTATCATGTTAAAATTTAGAGAATTAATTATTGATAAACAATTAACCCATGAAGAAACACCATGGGTGCAAATTACTGAAAAAAAAATAACATTCACTTTATAAAAGCTTAATCAGAATCAGCAAGAAATGCATGCAACTGATGTAGAGAATGTTACTGAAAATTATTTGAAAAAAATGCCTGCTGCTCTAGCCATTAAAAAAAGCCAAGAGCCAGGTATGGTGGCGACTCCCTGTAACCCAAGCACTTGGGAGGCTGAGGCAGGAGGATCACTGCAAGCTCAAGACCAGCCTGGGCTACAAAGTGAGCTCAAGGCCAGCCTGAACTACATAGCAAGACCCTGTCTCAGAAAGACAAAAAAATAAATAAATTTTAAAAATAAAAAGGCCAAATACATTACGTTTTGCACACTCTACACAAATCAACTGCCTTTTTTTTTTTTTTTTTTTTTTGAGACAGGGCCTCGCTATACAGTTTGCGCTGGCCTTGAACTCACAATGATCTTCCTGCCTCAGGCCCCCAAGTGCTGGGATTTTAGGTGTAGGCCACCATGCCCAGCAAGCTGCTTTTATATATAAAATATTTTATTTATTTTTTTTTGCGGCACTGGGGATAGAACTCGCGACCTTGCGCTTGCTGGGCAGGCACTTAGACCGCTGAGCTAGGTCCCCAGCCCTGGTATTTTTGAGACAGGGTCTCACTATGCCGTTCAGGATGGCCTTGAGCTCACTTTGTAGCCCAGGCTGGTCTCGAACTCACAACGATCCGCCTGTCTCAGCCTCCCGAGTGCTGGGATTATAGGCATGAGCCACCACGCCCGGCCTATATATAAAATATTTTAAAGAAATTCGTGAAATATAAATAAACTCAAGGAAAATTTTGTTGATTATTGTAATAATTTTAATTGGTATGAAGAGTATTAATATTTATATATGGACAGTAGTTATTTAAATTCAAGCAACTAACTAGATTGCATCCATTTATAGCTTTTTTATAAATTTTATTAGTATAAAAACTGATAAAAGTGATTAGATCCAGGGCCAGGGATGTAGCTCAGCAGTACAGCGCCTGCCTGAGGCCCTAGGTTTGATTCCCAGAACCAAAAGAAAAAAAAAAAAAGTGATCAGATCCAATAGGAAGGTCACTCGTGTACCACTGGTGGTTCCAGCTGGCATAAATGATGAACTGATGTTTTCCTCTGTGCTTTCTTTCACTGTCTATTTGCTTAAAAACTCTTAAGCAAAGATTCAAATAATATTTGAAAAAATTTTTATTGTTTGGAGGGAGGGTAGAAAAATGGGCAAAAAAGAATCTTGTTATATCATGTATAGGTACAAATTCCCTATAATGAATGTGACCATTATGCGTACCTAAAATGTATCAATAAACTTAATAAATTAAAAAATAAGTATAACATATGGCTATGCCAACTTCAACTATTCAAAAAAATTTTTATTAAAGAAATACACTTAGTTTTTTTGGGGGGGGGAATCAGGAATTGAACTCAGGGCCTTGAGCTTGCCAGGCAGTTGCTTATGCTGCTAAGCTATTCACTGGCCAGCACTCAGTTTTTACTTTTA
>RJWT010028127.1:0-15274 GCA_004365215.1 Cuniculus paca
GTTTGTGTATTGAGCATTTGGTCATCAGTGAGGTGGTGTTGAGGTGGCAGAGTGGTACGACAAGGCTAGGACGTTGGGGGTGCTGCCCTTGGAACAGGTTAAGGTAGGGCTTGTGGGATTCCATTCCTGAGACAGGGAGTGGTTAGCAGCAGCGAGCCTTACTGTTGATTTTTTTCTCTAGTTTCCAATCTCACCATGAGATCACTCTTTTTTTTTTTTTTTTTTTTTGAGATAGGATCTCGCCATGTAGTGCAGGCTGGCCTTGAACTCACTATGTAGCCCCGACTGGCCTAGAACTCACAGCAATCCTTATGCCTCAGCCTCCCAAGTGCTGGAATTACAAGCATGTACCACCATGCCAGGTACCATATGATCACTCTTGCACAAGCTCCCATCATGATGTCATCCTCCATGAGATCCTCAACAGAGGCCGACTGATGAGGCTGCCCAAAATGCAAGCTAATAATCTCACTCTCCCTCTCTCCTTTCTTTTGTTTCCTTCCCCCCTTCCTCCCTTCCTCCCTTCCTCCCTCTCTCTTTTTCCTTTAAGTACCAGCGATTGAACCCAGTGGCCACTGAGCTGCATCCCCAGTCCCTAACCTCTTTTGTATACATTATTCTACCTCAAATATTTTATTATAGCAACGAAAAAGGGACTAATGCAGCTGTGTAAGGGAGTGAGATTTCTTTGTCTATGCAATGTCTTATTAGATTGCCTGTGATGTGCATTGTATTCTGGTTCATTACTTATTCAATAATTAAAGTGTTTTCTTTCTGTACTATTTCGGTGGATATTTCAGAGAAGATTTTGCTTTTAATTATATTTCCTACACAATTTATACCATGAAAAGTAGTCACATTTTAAAGATAATGTTTAGTTAATTTTAATTCTTTCCTAGTATAAGTGTGGTTTGCTCATGATAATTTTCACTTAATGTTAAATTAACTTGCATAATTGCATTTATTTGCTAATGATACCATGCTATTTATAAAGGCCTTTTATGTTCCGTGGCCTAAAAGTAATATATTGAAGCCTGGTACAGAGTCATACATCTGTAATCTCAGCTACTAGGGAGCCAGAGACAAGAGGAATCTGAGTTCAAGACCAACCTGGGCAACATAAGGAGACCTTGTCTCAGAAAGCAAACACATGGGGCCGGGGATTTAGCTCAGTGGCATAAGTGCCTGCCTGGCAAGTGTGAGGCTGTGAGTTTGATCCCCAGTACCAAAAACAAAAGCCACCTGGAAATAAAAACTATAAGTAATATGTTGCACATCGATGCCCAAATTTACTACTGAGTCCAGGCTGTTGAAAGTTGTCCTTTTAAAAAATAATATGTGTGACTCTTGAATATCACTACATGAGGCAGATTGCAGGTGGAAGTTCCGTTGGAAAATTGGTCAATACTTGCAACGTGAGCTGTTGCAAGTATTGTAGATCAGCAGGTATTTTCAAGATTTGCAGCTTTATTCTGTTAAACTGTCTTTGGCTGTACGTGAGAGAATAGCTGGCTTGAGAGCCTTCTGGAGGCATCCTGCAAATCTAGACGAGGAACAGGGTTTCATGACTGGCTCAGTCCAGGAGTTTGGATTCTGTTTCCCTCTCATTCCGTTGGCTGTGCTGCCCTTGTGTGACATCATTCCGAGGCTGCTTTCCTGTGGATGGCATGTTCCCTGCTTTACTTCTGCCTACTGTGAGGGGAAACTCTTGCCCCAATACTTCACGCGAGGCTGCTGAGGCTCACCCTGATGCGACCACTTAGTTTACACCCCTCCTCCCGAATCGAAGCCTATCACTTGGGCCCCCGGAGTCATCCTTGTGAATAGGATCAGCTTCTTCTGAGCTACGAGTGCTGCTTTTGGAAAATGGTCTTTTGTTTTGTTTTAGCACGGCAGTGGTGGAAGTAAACAGATACAAAGCTAGCACCCAATTCATGCTGTACAGCATAAGTCACCAGGTCTGTTAACGTAAAACTGTGCATCACAGAATCTACAGTGGCATGTAGAAGTCAGTTCTGTTGGGTTCAAGGGAAGACTCACATTGTGCTTGTTCTGCTTATCTGCTCGCTGTTATGAACATAGCAGTGATGATTCATTAGCCTGTGACACACTGACTTCACAGGAAGACCAAGCTGCAGTGGTGACTAGAAAATGAGCTGTGAATGGTGACTGACACATGGAAGAGCCAGCACAAATATTTTGTACTTCTTTCTGTGTATCATGACCTGCAAGCTCCCCTCCCCTCCTCTTCTCTCTTCTCTCTTCTTCTCTCTTCTCTCTTCTTCTCTTCTTCTCTCTTCTCTCTTCTCTCTTCTTCTCTTCTTCTCTCTTCTCTCTTCTTCTCTCTTCTCTCTTCTTCTCTCTTCTCTCTTCTTCTCTCTTCTCTCTTCTCTCTTCTTCTCTCTTCTCTCTTCTCTCTTATTCTCTCTTCTCTCTTCTCTCTTCTCTCTTCTCTCTTCTCTCTTCTCTCTTCTCTCTTCTCTCTTCTCTCTTCTCTCTTCTCTCTTCTCTTCTCTTCTCTTCTCTTCTCTTCTCTTCTCTTCTTTTACTTCAGTACAGCACTGGAGATTTAACCCAGGGTCATCACACTGAGCTACATCCCCAGCAGTTTTTTAATACACTATTTTGAAGCAGTCTTAGTAAATCGCTAAGTTTCTCAGGCAGGACTTGAATTTATGATCCCCTTGCCTCAGCCTCCCAGAGTGCAAGGGTTACAGGCATGTGCCATCATGCCCAGTGACCTTAGGAATCTTACACTGAGATATTCACATCACCAGATGATAGAGTCTCCATCAACCTGAGCCATGTGATAAAATGGTACAGCAGGCTTTGCCATTCCTGCTGGAGCAGCATAAATAAGAAACTTTGGATTCATTAATCTATGGGGTTTAGGGGTTAACAATATTGCATCATAATCTAGCCTAGGCTGATTAGAGTAAAACTGCTAGCTTTTTAAATATGAGACTCGAGGTTACTTTCCAGTAATTACTATGCAAAGGTCCACCTAATAGTAGTATTCTTAAGAGCACAAATAAGCTAGATTGAAAATATAGCTTTTTGCCATTAAATTGAGAATTTATAATAATGCTTTGTACTCACATATGACTTTCATATTTCCTGACTTTTTTTCACATGGTTTACTCCTTTTCTTCTTGACCTTGACTTAATGATGTATTAGAAAAGAGATTTTCATTGCAGGTTATAGATGAGCAAGATGAGGTTGGATTTATGCAGTCTAACCCATGACTAAGGGAGAGATTTATTGACTCTCAAATTTGCGTCATGCTGTTTCTCTGAAGAAATACAATAGATTTCCCTATTAAAATAAAGCCATGTTTCCTATGATTTTCTAAAAAGAAGAGACCATAATCAACCTGGCTTTTAAAAGAATAAAAAAATTACTGCATTTGCCTTGAGATAACTGGTTAGAGCTTAATATTTACTTCATGCTTGCCAAGAAACATGAGAATGATTTAAATCTCTTCTTTGTTCTATTTAGTGAGTTCTTCTAACAAACTTCAAATCTAACCCCATATGTCTCTGGAAAATAGCATGGGAATGTTTTATTATAAAGAAATTCAAGAGTTGGTCATAGAGCCTACTGGTAGAATGTACAGTTAGCATGTATGAGGCCCTGGGTTCAGTCCTCAGACTGGGGGAAGTCAGTTACCAAAAGCATTTACTTTCTAACTGAAAGTCCAAGGTTACAACAAACACCTTGGAACGCGACAGGGCTTGACATACTAGAGATTGTACTAGGAGTCCCCAAGTCACCCTCAGGCTTGCTGCTTTACTGGAAGGAGTCACAGCACTCAGAGAAGCAGCTGGATGCCTCGCGATACTTTATCTACAGGGAAAGGATACAAATAAAGGAAATAGGAGTACCCAGGTACAAGTTTCTAGGTATGCCCTCCAATTGTATTTGCATGGGGTTTGCTTAATTCTTCAGCAGTATTGTGTGACAACTCATGCAAAATGCTGTGAACTATAAAAGTCCTTGCTCCCCTTGATATCCAGGGTTTGACTGGAGCTCAGTCATGTGTCCTGGCAGTGCCAGAGTGACAGATCACAGCTGCCCAGGCTCTAGTCCTATTCCTCAGCCTCACCCAAGTGAACAGGTATGCACCACAAATACATCACGTTCCAAGGTGTTAGGTATGCAAAACCACTTCACGGTATCCAGGCAGGATGTGCCAAGGGCTCAGGAACTATTTCCTGGGAACTGGCCTGAAGACTGGCCTTCCCTTGAAATGGGCAGGGCTTTAAGACCGACTTTATGGTCTTTAAAATGAAATTAAGAACATAAGACATAGTAACTAACTCATAGGAGTATAACAAAAAGAAGTAAAGAAATGTGTGCAAATGACTTTCATATTTTTTTCAGGTGGTTATGGAAAGTTAGGGTTGAGCCTTGTAATCGACATTTGACAGTTTAAATGTTTTATTCATTTTCTCATAAATTTGCTGGGTACTAGGAGAGAACAAAATGTTTAGTGATACAAATCTGCCACCTCTTCTTGCAGAACTGACTGTGTGTTAATAAAAAGCAGAGGCAAGTTGAAAAGGCCTGGGTAGCAAGTGTGATTAAGATACTGGCCAGGTTAACACCAGTAGTAGGTGTAACAAGAGAAGCTTAGATGAACAGTGTGACCAGGTTAGTGGTGATCGCTGGTTGTACCAGCCATTTGGTTCATTCTGGCCGAAGAACAGTGAGCAGAGGTTGCATGGATCACATTATTTTTCCTGTGGTACTAGGGATGAACCCAGGCTTTACACAAGCTGGGAAAGTGCCCTTCCTCTGAGCTATGCCTCCAATACCTCATGGATCATGTGGTAGTTAGTTTTTTGTCACTGTGACAAAATAACTGAAGGAAAAAAAAACACTATAAGAGGAAAGATTTATTCTGGCTCATGGTTTCAGAGACTTCAGTCCATGGATATTTGGCTCTGTGGCTTTTGGGCCACGAGGAGGCAAAGCAGCATAGCAGGGGGGCCTGTGGTGGAGTGGAGCTACTTACCTCATGGTGGACAGGAGGCACAGGGAGCAAGACAGCCAGAACAAGGGGCAGGGCAAGATGTAGTCCCAGAGTCCACACCCTCATGACCCATTCCTTCAGCTTGGTGCCACCTCCCAAGTTCCAATGCCTCCCATAATGACATCAAGTTCTGATTCCATCGGTGGATTAAACTGTTGATGACGTTGAAATCCTCATGATCCAATTACCTTCCAAAAGCCCCAACTCTGACCCCATGAGCCTTTTCAGGACATTTTCGATCTAACCTACAGCAGATGGGTAACGAGTGAAGATTTGAAGGGCCTGTGTGTGTTCTCCCATCTCTCTCCCTCTGATATGATAACACAGAAGCTGCACAAGTGACCGGGTCATCATAGGGAGAACAGCCGACTCTTAATTTTGCATGTGTGTGAATAAATGTTTGTACTAGTATAACCATGAAACTTCTGGGTCAAAATTTTTGTTATAGCATAGTCTAGCCTATCTGACTAGTAGGATGCCTAATGCAGACCTAGGAGTTAGGAAAATCCAACCTCTCCTCTCCTCTCCTCTCCTCTCCTCTCCTCTCGTCTCCTCTCTTTTCTTTTTTGAATCAGGGGCTCATTATTTGTTCAGGCTGGCCTTGAACTCCCTATGTAGCCCAGGCTGGCCCCAAACTTGTGGCAATCCTTCTGCCTCAGTCTCCTGAGTGCTGGGGTTACAGATGTGCACCTCCATGACTAGCGGAAGGTCCAGCTTGAAAAGAACACCAGGAAATTAAAACCAGTTCATTACAATTTGGTCAAAGAGTGCTTCAATGTCAATAGGAAGAATTAGTTGAAAGATAGGTGTGATCTAGGCTTTTAAAAGCTTTGGGAAGGAGTCTAATAATGTATTTATATAATTCAGTGTATTTTGAAAATTTTCAAACCTCAAATAATTTAATCCCAATTAGTTAAACCTGCTGACTCTCTGCTTTAAACTCCTCGCTGCCATACTTCTCCTCCTACCAGGTTACTTTGTAGATGCTGTCAACATATTTGAGTTTAATTAGGAGGCCAGTTGAGTTGGGGGTAGAATTAACTAGGTGTAAGTGTGATGTAGTGTTGTAGCCTGCAGTCACTTCCATATCTAGGTTGGTCCCACGAATGAATGGCTCTCCAGACCACTCATATGTCACTGTGTCCATTCACCCCATGAAACATGCAGGTGCATTGCCAAAGATCATAAAGAACTTTATTAGGGAGTGGTGTTTAGTCTGAAAGATGACTCCAATGCCTCCTGCATTACTGTCTTGTATAGTGTTGTGGTTTATATCTTGAGACCCCCGATGACTTCGAGTGTTTATAGGTGGCCTTTGGAAGTGGCTGGATTATGGGGACTTATGGCTGACTTGCTGTTTGGAGGGGAGCCTGCGGGAAGCAGCAAGTCACTGGTGGCGTGGCCTGGGTGGGTTCGTCTCCCTCCCCGTTCCTCCCTGACTTATTCATTCCCTGCTTCCCATCTGCCTTGCCCTCTGCTGTGCTTTCCTGCTTTGGAGGCAGCTCACTATGGACTGAAAAGTGAGTCAAAATAAACCTGGCTTCCTTTCAGTTGCAGGTGTTTGCTCTCATATCGGAGCAATGAGGAAAGTGACTAAGTCAGGCAGCCTCCTCCCCATAAATCTACACTGGCTATGGTACTTGGTTTTGAGCAGAAAAACGTGGTAGAAGGAGCTGGGTGACTTCTGTGGCTGAGTCAGAAGGAGTCTTGGAGCTTCTTGGAACGTGCACTCTAGGGGAAGCAATCAAACCAAGACATCCAACCACCTCCAGACTGCCACAGGAGGAAGGAGTGACCCAGTGATGTGGGGCCATGCACCATCCCAGCCGCGGCTCCAGAGAGGCAGAGGGGCCAGCTTGTGTTCCCAGCCACCAAGGGCCTGGGCATGGCTTTCACCCCACCCTGCACCTGACTACTGCAGAATGAGGAGCTTGGAGTGAGAAATGCTGAGGTGACTCCCAGCAATCTGCAGAAACTAAAGAGATGTGCATTAGGTACCAGTGCAGAACTGGAACAGAGATCACTGTGGAGTAATAAAGGTACTATGGTGTGTTTCTACAACCTCCGGCCAGAGTCTGGATCTGATTCTTCTTGCCTTGAAGTGGGCTCTGCCCTGTGGAGACACTGCCAGTGTGACAGCCATCTGTCAGCATGCCAGCAGTACCAGCTTGCCTCTTGGAGTGGTGAGCCACTCTGCAGGAACCCCAAAGACCTTGCTGGTGAGACCTTGAGAAGTCTTGAGGCGACATGGGGAGGGAGGACAGGCTGGATGATCCACAGTGTGGTGAGGCTGGACCTTCCATACCAGCCTGGATGTCCCCTGAATACCTCCAGTGACTCTGTTGACAACATGAAGGATTGGCCGGCCAAACCCTGCTCAAATCCTTGACCTACAAATTGTTACATGTAGAAACTGGTTATTGTTTTAAACTTCTAAATTTTGGACTAATGTGTTGTATAGAAATAGATAATGGAGACAAGGGCTTTCCTCAAATTCATATAGCATTAGCAACAACAAATTATGACAATACATTGTAAAGAAAGCTGGGCATGATGGTGCATGCCTTGAATCCTAGCACGATGGGAGGCTGAAGCAGGAGGATCGCAAATTTGAGGCTAGCCTGGGCATCTTAGGGACTTAGGGAGACCTGGCCTCAAAACAAAAATAGTTTTAAAAGATTGGGAGGTTGAAGTGGGGGGAGGTCACTTCAGGTTTGAGGCCAGCCCGAATTACATAGTGAGTGAGATCTTGTCTCAACAACAACAACAAAAAAAACAAAGCAAAACAAAACAAAACAGGGCTGAGGGTGTGTTTAATCCCCAGTACCCACCAAACCACACACACACACACACACACACACACACACACACAAGTTGTAAAGAAGAAAAACGAACTTAAGTTTTGTTGTTGTTGTTGTAGGGACTGAATCCAGGGCCTCATGCATGTTATGCTAATGCTTCCTCTACCACTGAACTACATCCCTAGCCCAAAAAATAAATTTTAGTCAACTGTGCTGGAGAAAAGACTGACTTGCCTTTCTACTCTCTCTGCTGAAATTATTATAAAAACTAAACAGCCAAAAGAGTAGGAAAAATATAGGGTTCTTCACACATTATAAAGTAATTAGTTACAAGGCAGTTAATAAAAACTACATGTGAGGGAGATTTGTAGTATTTATCATTTGTTTGTAAAAATTTTGAATTTGTTGTGTTTCCTTCCACTGAAAATAATTTTTCTAATTTTGTGGGGGTTTTTTTTGTATTTTAATATTATATTTTTTGTTTGTTGGCTTTGGTTTCTTTTTTTTTTCTTTTCTTTTCTTTTTTTTTGGGGGGGTACTGGGGGTCAAATGATTTTAGTTTCTTGAGCCAAGCATTCAGAACACAACATAGCCCAGGCTGGCCTAAGCATATATCTTCCTGCTTCAGCCTCCCAAGCCCTCAGATTACTGGCCATGTGCCACCATGCCAGCTTCATATGCTTTTTTTCCTAAAGAGCTTCTGAAGATTTTCAAAATTCCATGTTTAAAGAGATTTTATAAACTTCGAAAGAGAAGGAAAAAAAATACAAATTGTCACATAAAATGCAGAAGGAATCAGAATGGTTTATACTTTTCCACAGCACTGGAATACAAATTGTAATAGAGAAAAGCCCTTTTGGTTTCTAACTAAAAATAATTTCCCACCTAGCCTTTGACACACTTAAAATTTTCAGTCAAGTCATGGAGGTGAATAAAAATATTTTTCTGATTGATGCGGAAGGTCTTATTAGACCTGGCTCTTTATTTTAGGAAAGCACTAAACAATGTGCTCCAGTATATTTGAAGTTGTGCAAACAGGATATGACTTGAGACTGACACACTTTTATTTCCAAAAATGATGTCTCTCTGCCCTAGATTGTACCTGGTAGACTGCCAGAAATATCAGGAAGACACAACTGGCACTTTTTGCATAAACATCTGAAGCACAGGGCCCTCCGAAGTAAAACGACAACGTTCCCCTTATCAGCGATATTTGTTAACGAACGGCTACTATTCTGAAGAAAAGCTTGTGTATAAAATTAAAGTTGACAAAGTAAACACATAGCTTACTATTTTTCTCTGTAACAGCATTGCTTATATAACCTAAATCTCAGATTATTGGTAATTGGGCTGTAAGTACTCATCTTACCTCTATTCTTCCCCCTCTCGTCTTTGGTACTGGGGATTGAACACAGGGCCTTTGAACTAAGCACCGTCCTCAGTCCTTCCTTTTTTTTCTTTGAGGCGGGGTCTTGCTGATTTGCTAAGTTGCCCAGGATGGACTCAGATTTAGGATCCTCTTGCCTCAGCCTCCCATCTGGGAGGCTGGGACAAGCGTAGCCCCACACCCTGCTCCCCCGGGCTGAGTTACAGTTTCATCACAGAGATGGGCTAAGTGCACTACCATCCCCGTCAGTCCTTCCTGGTCAAAATGCATGACTCCCCTGGCTTTGATAGTTTTACTCTTTAAATAGTCATCCTTAAATATTGTCATTAAAGTTCTTTTGAGCTTACTGTATCTAAATGGAAGAGTACAATACACATTGTTGTATTTCCAGTTTCTTTTCCTCCTCTTCCAGTTTGTAAGACATGGCCACATTGTTATAGCAGCTACAATTTACACTCTTTGGGCATTGGTTGGTTTCATCTCATGAGTTCATGGTTTAGCTATAGGTTTAGACTATTGATGGCTGTGTTGTTTCCAGTTTGGAGGGTTAGCAAGGCGCTGGGAGCTGAAACCAATTCTGTTAGTCTCACTGATAAGAGGCAGAAAGATTTTTTTATATGTAATTTAAAATATTTAATCAACCTTGTAAATCTCACGTTGACTTCCATTTTCTCAAACTTAAAGAATTTATTTAATAAATTCAGCTGACCAGCTTAATTGTCCTCCTCTCCCACCCTTTTTTGAGACATGGTTTTGCTAGGTAGCTCAGGCTAACCAAGAACTCATGATCCTCCTGCCTCAGCCTCCCAAGTGGTGGGGTTACAGGAAAGCACCACTGTGCCTGACTTCCCTCACACACTCTTACTCATTATTCACTCTTTAATATATGTGTATTAATTAAACTGGCATTATTAGTTTTCAGAGAAACAACCTCACATATTAGTTGAAGTAGTTGTTGGATAAATAAATACAGCGGACACAGATCTACCATAATCAAAATGCAAATAGATGTAGGCCTCAGAACCCAAAAAGGATGGCTTACAGAAAGTTCTTTACCTGTGATGGAATGTTAAAAATACCATCAATTCAGCCAGGAAGAGTGGCACATGCCTGTAATTTCAAGCTCTGTAATCCCAGGCTGAGGCAGGAGCATCAAAAGATCCTCGTCTCAAAATACAAAGTACAAGTAAAAGAGTGGCGAAGGCCCGAGGTTCAACCACCAGGGTTGAGTGTGTGCACCGCACAAATCAGTTGACTCTCAACAGCCATCTCCTGGGTGCAATGCTGGTAAGAAACAAGGAGAGTTGGAACGGAGGACGTGGATGAAACAAGATGCAAAAAGTAAGCACGTTAATTGGTCATGAGTGTGGGTTTTCCTTCATTAAACACAGGTGATCAATGATCCGGCCGGATTCATCTGCTCCTCAAGCTGGATTTGCCCTTTGCTCCCTGAACTGTATAAAATGTTACAATAGCTAAAAATGCTCACTCACAGACATTCACAACTGAGATGTTAGCGTCCATGTCAGCGCAAGATACAGTTGTCGTATGTGTGGTGTGATTCGGTGCTGCTGGCATGATATGAATGAAGAAAGGGAAGAAGCATTTGCACGTGACAACTTGCAGCTAAAAGAAAAAAAGTTTTGAGTTTAATTTGTGGTTGGAAGAAAAAGTTTTTAGAATTGAGCTGTGGTTTGAAGTCCTTTGGCACAAATAGAGAAATATCCTGCATGGCAAAAGGGAGACTGAATAGGACTGTGGGAGGGGTGAATGTGCTGCGTTTAATTGCTAACGACTGGCAAAAGACCAAAAAGACTAGGATAACAGGGAGAAAATAGAGCAAGAGACAGGCATGGAAGGAGAAAGACCACTGTTAACCAGCCACCTTGACTCACTGTTGGATAGGAGCATCCCTGCAGGTCCTAGGTGTTGTAGGCTGACATAATAGAAAAACTACTGAACCCTGTCTGTACCTCCCCACTCCCTTGCTTGTGAGGCTACTCCCCATTGAGAATGTAACTTAGTTCCGTATTCTCAGGTCCATTCTGTGCACTGTGCTCCAGCAGGTATGCCAACCAGGATGTTATAGATGTATGTGTAATTACAACCATTGTCAACGGGGATGGCAATCAGGACCTCATAGATGCATGTTTAATGGTAACCATTGTCCCTGGGGTATGGTTATAGTACATAAATACCTAGCTCTCCCTTCACTCAGCACTGCACAGTGGTTCCCTGCGTGGGTCCTGCTGTCCACTCACCAGCTGGCTAATAAAGGCTCTTAAGTTCTAATTGGCACCGTCTCTGGCTCCTTGGTTTTATCTTGAACCCAGTTCACTAGGCTCAAAGAAAAGGTTCTAGCTCTCTTCTTTATTTGCTCAGGAGACAGAAGAGTATTGGGGGATAATGGATGAAATGCAATGAGATATCTATTTGTCATTGCAAACAATTTAAGCGTATCAATTCTACTTGAAACCACTGACATTTTAAAAATTGGCATTTAATTTATCCAGTGATAATATTTTATTTGGCTAAGGAAATATTACACTAGGGCTTAGTCTTCATGCAGTAAACCGCAGGAGAAGCAATTTGAAATTTACTATATCACTGATATTTTATGTGACTATAAATTGTGTATGAACACATTGATGTTTATCTAATTTCTTGTTCATATTCCTGAGATGTATAGAAAGGGTTGTGGTAGAGTAGTTAACAACGCTGTAGGGTTTTGGAGTAATTACTTTGCTGGGGCTGTGCTGAGCACAAATTCTGACATCGAATGATTTAAAAATTTGAATAGAAACACATTTAACAAGAAAATAATACAGAATGATACTAAGAAAATAGGTGAAAAATGCTTAAAACATAAAAGAAAGAAAAAACAAAGAAAAGTTGAGAGAATGTCAAGTTTAGCATAACCTTCGAGTGGTTTTTAGAAGGACTGTTAAAACATCTCAGAGTTTGAGAATTCCTTTCCTTGCCAAAAGGATTCGGACTGCAAAACTGAAGGATGATTTCAAAACGGAGCTGGAGAACCTGTCACGGGACATGTGGAGAAAAATGTAATCCAGATTCCTTTTATCAAGAGCATGTACCTCTCAAAGCCAAAAACTAACAGCACTGGAAATGAACAGGAAGCAGAAGTCCTGCTCTCCTCCAGTGTGGGGAGCCTGCCTAAAGCTGGCCCCTCGGTGGCTCTCTCAGATCCATCCCTGCCCTCCTGACGCTTCCAGTCCAGGGCTCGTAGGGCACAAGAGGCAGGCTCTTTCCAGGGGCGCGCAGGGTTTCTCTGACCTCTGACGCCTGCCACCCAGAGATTCTGCTTTCTGTTGCCGGTAGCAGAACGCCACACACTGGGCAGGTCTTAACAAAAGAGGTTGATTGGGGCCATGGTTCTGGAGGTACCAAGCTGAGGGGCAGCACGCGGCGATGCCCTTCTTGCTGTACACGGAGAGAAGCTGAGTTGAGCAGAGCTGAGTCTGTGTCTCCGGGTCTCTCTCCCTCCCTTTAGGAAGCCACCAGGATTCAGTCATGGTGATTCCTGTGCCCTGAGACTTTTTCTAATCCTAACCACGGCCCTGAGGCCTCACCTCCAAACACCACGCCCAGATTAAGTTTTTCCCCTCTTAAAACTTCACAGTGGGAATTAAATCCCAGCACGTGACGTCTTAGGGGGCCCTCTAACCACCTCCACTGGAGCAGCCTTTGCTAAATCCTAACCTGCATCGAAGGCTGAAGATTCGTCCTTCCAAGCCCTCTCCCTTCTTTCTGCTCTTTCAGGTATCACACCTGCTCCTCGGCGGGCAGCTTTCCCAGCTGCTTCTAGCTTCCTCCCTGAGACTGCTGCTAGCTCCTCTCTTGCACCTCCAAGCCCGGCTGGCCTCAGGCCACCGAGAAGCCCTGGACTACTGCCCGGGAGTGTTATTTTTTGTCGTGGTGCAAAACGAAGGGAAGGAGAGGAAAACGAGGAAGAGCCAAGAGGCAAGGGGCAAAGAGAAGGAGAGCAGGGGGGCAAAGAAGAGGGTTTAGCAATCTCCCCAGTTGTCTTTTTCTGATCCAGAGTCCAATTTTCTTGCTCATCTAAGTCTTTCATAATTTTCACTTCGGTGGCAGACAGCGGTGTAAAAGATCGTTTGAGACTGAAGGTCCTGAGGTGGGGCTGGGTCAGATTTGTGATGGGGTTGGTAGTCAGTGCGTCATCGCCCCCAGTACTTCTCAGGGCACGATCGCAACTTCCCTTTCACAAGCAGTGGTCTGCACAGAGGTCTCCCTGTGCTTCACAGCGCGGTCACCAGCTGTCTGAGCCTTGGGAGAGCCCCGTGCCCAGTGACCTGCTGTCACCTTTTTGTTTACTGGAGAGTATTCTTTGCTCTTTCAGTCGTGCTCTTGGCCTTTTGTACTTCATGGATCACTCCCTGTCCTGTTGCTCTGTCCCAGCCTTTTGAGGACTTTTGCAGGATACCAAAGAGAAGTGGTTCCCCGCCCACCCGTGAATCCCTTAGTCTTAGATTAGGTAAAGACTCAGACTGATTTGTAGAGTTCTTTTCCCCCATTCTTCTTGACTTTATTCCCAGTTATAGACATCACCTTGTACTTGGGGAGAACCTGAGCACTTTAAATAGTTGGGAAGGGAGGCTGTCTCTCAGTACTCTCGCGTGACCACAACCTTTAGGACTGTAGCCCTGTTCCAGGTGACAGCCTGCAGGATACAGGTGGCAAATAGTTGCAGGCTCACCTCCATGGCTGCAGTGCTTGGATTCTATTCTGTAACACTGGTACAAATATTTGGGCATTAAAAGATGGTTAAGTGGGCCAACTATGGTGGTGCATGGCTGTCATGACAGCACTCTGGGAGGCTGAAGCGGGAAGATCTCCGGTCTAAGCCCAGCCTGGGCAATTTAGCAACTTCGTGAGATCCTATCTTAAAAACAACACAACACAACACAACACAGCAAAATGAAACCAAACAAACAAAATATATATATGACTGGGGATCAATGGCTCAGTACAAAGACTCTGGCGTCCATCTCCAGTCGTCCCTCCACAACACACACAATGCTGTGTTCAGCTAGTTTTTCCTTGCCCCCCTCTATGGCAGTTTTCCTCCCCAGCCAATCTAAAAGAGCTGGAAGTCATGGTGTTTTTTTTTCTTTCTATTTCATCATCTCCGGGTTTTAGTTCTATTAGATGTCTTTATATCCTAAGTTTTTTTTTTTGAAAGGTATTTCTAAGACTATTGTCATTCTTGCTGCGATGGGAGCCAATGGCCTTTTGAAAATTTCTACATCCAATTCAGAAAGAGAAATCCCACAATATCCATTTGTTTCCTTTTGCTGTTTGCATCGCTTCCTGTTTTCTCTATCATAGGCCACAGGTCTCATCAGATAGCCCTTCCACAACTACAGCTCTTGGCTCTGGGCTGGATTCTGTAACTGTTCTCTTCAAATATCCCCAGACTTACCAGACTTAGGGTAATTATAACTTTCTACTCTTGTTAGTGCCAGATGCTTCACCAGCCTTTGCTGGCTACCTCTAAACTTTTGTCCCCGCTTTTTTTTTTTAATAGTCTTTTGTGAAACTTTTAACTGTACTATTTAAGCCGGCTACTTTCTGCTGGGGTGCAGATGGCTAGGTGGTATTTCTTTGAGAAAAGAAAGTGGCTCAGCCTACCGGGGAGACAGTAGAGAGCACTGTGGAGAAGGCAAGGGGGCGTGGCCACAGCAATAGCTGAAATGGCATAAGCGCCTGCCTGGCAAGCGCGAGGTCATGAGTTCGAGCCCCGCTACTACCAGCTGAAACGGTAGTAATGTTCATGACACCCAGGAACAGGGAGAGGATGACTAGATCTCCCTGCCGACACCTCTCCTGGCTTTTAAAAAGGAAAACCGAACATCAAAATATTGTTCAGCGTTGACAGTCATTTTCTAGAATAATTTTTGTTATATTTCTGAGCATGGATTACACGTCGTTGGTGTGCAGAGGTGGGAGCAACAAGGAGCTGTTGGAAGAGGAAGCAGAGTACTCCAAGAAGGTAAATTATGTTAAACAGT
>RJWT010028128.1:0-15303 GCA_004365215.1 Cuniculus paca
TGAGTACCTGCCAGGGTCCTGGAAGAAACTTGCAAGACTTGTGTGAACCCCGAGGGATTTCTCCTGCTAACCCACGCCTGCCTTTCTGAATTGGATAAAATTTTTTTTGCGGAATCTTTTTATTACATGTATGACATTTCAGGTAATCAAAATCACTGATCTTGTTTCTTATTACATTCATCTGTCTTTTTCCACTTATTAAGTTAGATGCCCCTTTAGTAACTCAGTTCTCTGTTAGTTTCTAGGTATTGAATTACAGTGTGTTGATATTTTCGTGATGTTTTAAAATTAATATTGGTACTTCCTCTTGCTTTCATTATATGATGGTCCTGAATTGTTTCTATTTATATAGCTATCCATTAGCTACCCAATCTACCATTCATCTGTCTGTCTCTCTCTGTAATATACATATATATAACTATATAATAAACATATAATATTAGAGATAGAATCAGCAGTTGAAATTGATGATTCATATTCAGTAGACATTTGTATATGTGTTTCCAGTATAGTGTTCACTATTTGATAGAATGTCTTCTTTAAGAACAATGCCAAAGATGATTTTAGTCAGATCATTTGTTATTTATCCCAAACAATATTACTATCTGACTTTTAAATATAGATATACAGGTTCTGGGGTGGTGGTACATGAGTATAAGCCTAGCGATTTGGGAGGTAAATTAGGAGGATTGCATGTTTCAGCCCAGTCTTGACAACTTACAAAGACCATGTCTTAGAATCAAAAAGAAAAACTACTGGAAATATAATTCAGTACTAGTAAAGCACTTGCCTACCATGTATGAGACCCTGGGTCCATATGTTATACATATACCTATATTTACATCTATATCTGTATTTATGTCTATATCTATCTATATCATCTACATTTATATCTGTGTGTAAATTTGATAAACTGATATGTCTTTCTTCTCACATAAATTGATACCAAGTTAAAAGTCACAGCTCCTTCTACTCATGGATTGGCATCACGTAGGTATTCCCATTTGCATTCTTAACATTATTCTTGCCATTACTTTATTACTTATTTTCCCTTTATTATTCTCTTCTCCTGTTTTGCCTTAATTTTCATCTCATTTTACTTTATTATCCTTTATGGCTTGACTCCTTATGAACTTGCTCAAAACATTTGTAGACTATCACTGGATACACATATATTTGAAAAGGGAATTTTTTTAAAGAGAAAATTTTAAGGAATAAATAGCATCGGAATGAAAAGAAGCAAAAAAGTATGATAGACCTAAGAAAAACATGCTCTATGGCCATATCTTTAATAAAAAATATTTTTCTTTAGAAAAGAACAACATCATTCATGACAACTTCAGGAGAAATTTTGAAAGAAACATCTAAAAGTGAAAAAAGCTTAAAAATGATAACTCTCATTATTAGTGACCTAAGTCAACAAGTCAGCATTGTTATCTCCAGTAATTCAGTTACCTACAGTCACATTTCCACCCACCCCGCCACAGTCAACAAGGCAATAGGAAGGAATGAAGCAGCGACCCAGGCATGGACACAGACAGTGCTGCAGCATTGTGTGTAACACTGCGCAGCCGGGAAGGTGTTGGTGACCGAGACTGGGAGCCAGGCATTTTCCCTTCCTGTTGCTTACCTGTCATCACTAGCACAGTGACCGAGGTCAAGTCACTTAATCTTTCTGAGCTGCATTTTCTCTTTCTATGAAATGAAAGGTTTAGTCTGAGTATCTCTAAGTTTTAAAAATCCATAGCTATGACTTTCAGTGTAGGCTCAGGAAGAAAGTATTGGTCCTTGAATGCCAAGTTAAGGAGTTGGGACTTGATCAACCTGTAGATGGAAAGTCATGGATAACAACTGAGAAAGGTGAGCTGGAGTGTGGAACGAAAGAATTAGCTAGCAAGGAAAGTAGTTAGACCACAGGTGAGCAGTTGCAAAGTGTGGGTAGATGACCTTGATGGAAGTCCAGTAATGTGGCCTTATTAAGGGTTGATCCTGGAGCACCACCAGCCAATACTGGTGTATAATTATATTAGTGCCAATTAAAGAAGAGATATGACAGGTAATTATTTGAGAGAAGGCTTTGAAGAACAAATACTTCATGTATTCTGGTTATTTAAGTATTTCCTTCAATACACCCTTGGCACATGTCTCCTTTGATCATGTTTATGTTTTTTCCATGTTTGTGTAACACATTATCAGAAGTATTCCAAACATAATTCAAAAGGGAACATTTAATTTCAAATTTTCAGAATAGTCTGCATTTTGAGTTGTCAGTCTTGCATGGTGCTGAGACATTACACAGAACAGTTCTTTATTAATTCATTGTCTCATGCATTTTGTTACAGTAGCACAAGTATAACTAATACAAGTACTCAAAGATATTTACGTTTGGCCCCAGAGCTGTAGTAATATTATGCTACAGAGCCAAAGACACTGAGTTTTATAAGCAGAAAGGAGGTTATAATCAACTGACCTTGAGATTAGGAGATTAGGCTGGGGCAACAGAGTGGACCCAATATAATCACAAGATCTTTATAACTAAACATAGCTGTGAAGAGTTGTATAATAAGCAACGTTGTATGATAAGAATTTCATATGATGTAGGCAGCATTGAAGAGCAAGGAAGGGGGACATTGGTCAAGGAATATGGATTCTAGATAAGGAAAAGGTTAAAGGATCAGAGTCTTTCCTGGAGCCTCCAAAAAGAAATATAGTCTTGCTGACACCTTGACTGGCACCTAGTAAAGCCATTTCAAACACTGGACCTCCAGAGCCATAATGTAACAACATCCCTGTCTTTTAAAGTTAGGACACTTGTGATACCTTGTTATAGTGGCAGTAGGGAAGCAACAGACAGGTGTGGGAAACAGCCTGAATTTCTAAACAAAGCAAATGGTATTACCACAGTAGTTTAGTGTATCAGAATTCAAGGCAAGCTCCTCTTTGAGTGAGGCAGAGTATGTCTTCTAATGACCAAACTTGCTTTCTACTAATAGACAATAAGACCTGAATACAAGTTTTCTCCTATATGTCCTAGAATTTACAAAAGCAAAATTTTAGGTCATCATGGTATTCTATATTCTTTGGTTTTTGGCATTAATTTTATCTTCCAAATTTTACATTAAAGATTAATCTTTTATTCTGAGTAATGGCCACTGTATTTTTACTCTCACTGTAAGCATTTTAAATTCGTTTGTGAAGAGAAAAGATAAGACAAAATAAAACTTTCATTCTAACTCGTTATATATAATCAAATTCTATATTATAGGCTTCCAAAAATATCAGACTTACTCATTACTTAGATTAAGAATTCATCATAAATTTATAGTAATATGCTAAAATATGGAGAAAATGAAAAAAAGTAATAAATATATTCTGGTTCTAGTTATGTTTTTACTTATATAAAAGGGTCAATATGTAAAATTAGAGGTCATATAAAATGACTTCAACCATAACTGTTGGTAAAATGAATCAGCCACAGTCTGTTATAGTACATCTGAGGTTTAATTAGAGTCATAGAAAGGAAAACATAAATATGTTTTATTCAGCAACTTCTATGAATCTGTTCTATGTATGGAATACTGCATGTAATATGTAAAAATTTTTTTAAATCTTGGAAATACATAGTAACTACAGGTATAAATATATGGAAGTTTTCTTTAACCTACATGAAATTATTCTTACTTTTTATTACCTCTATGTATGTGTGTATCACTAATAATTAGTACATAAATATAATATATATATTATGTGGGATATACATTTTATTTAAAGTCCATTGAATATAATTTTTAGTAAAAATTCTGTTTTTTGTGAGAATACATGGTGGATAGACTAGAATTTCTCTTAGTACAGTGTAGTATTGGGTGGGCTAACGCAAGTGGAGCCCAAGAGCTTTACTAGAGCCAAGATTCTCTGGAGTTGAATCAGGTTCTTTTCGTGTGAATTAGGTTCCTCTCTTGGATAAGTAGTGTGAAGAAATGTGATTCCACAGCACAGTCAGGTGTGAAGTATGTGAGACACACGGGCCAGAACTTTGGTTGCAGAAATATTTGCTTGGCAGATATTTATGGATGAGAGACAGTACAGACGTACAGAAGTAATACTCAGAAGCTCCTAGGTATTTGTGAATCTTAGTACTTTTAAGTGCTATTTTTCTCAGACTCTTGCTCTATTCATCATTAGTCTGTGTTCATTCAATTAAAAATAAATAAATATAAGTAAGGCACATAACCACGTTGAAACCCAAACCATTCAGGGCAAAAATGTAGACTTTCTGTATTTAAAACAAAAGTTTTGAAAAAGAAATAAGGCATAATCACAGCAATAACTCTATAGACTACATCACTACTGAGTCTAGATTTCTTATAGGTTGGTGAAATAGATCTCCATATCTCTAATTAAACCTAAACAATAAAACTTATATCAACCACAATTACAAAACATTATGGAATATCTAATTTGTTAACTAACTGTGTTTTTACACCAGAAGAAAGACATGCATGATTTCAACTAAAAGGATATTAGGGCATTGGGCATTGTTATTTTCAAATATATTTTTTTAAGACATGAATCCTTTAAATGTATGTGTCCTTTACTGCTTTTTAATGAACAGAAATCAATTGAAGACCATGCATAGTTCCATGTTTTAACTGCAGATGTGTCAAACCAGTATATGTCATTGATTTATTTAGTTCCAAGTCGTAACAAAGTTGTCTGGTATAGTGTAGGTATTTTTGAAATACCTTGGGTAATTACATTCTAGTTTCTGCTCAGTGCTGTTGCACGATCTTGTACCAGCTAATATGTAGAAATTCCACTTATGTTTCTGCCTCTGCAAGGGGACCATCCTAGTTCAAACATCCGATTATACAGTTCTCCACGTGCTTCATTCTAATCTTCAGTCTCTCAAAAGACTTAAGATTTCAAGCATCGCTGGTTTCTTACGAGGGCTTACATAGGGCGCTGTGTGCCTTGCTATGAGAGGGTATGGGGGAAGAAGAGCAATCATCCCGTGCTATGTCTAATAGATGCATGCTAGCTATAATAATGAAGTAGGAATTGTCTGAACAACATACGGTTATATTAAATAGTATGCTGAGCTATTAGGGTTTCAAATAGATTTTATTCCTCACAATATAACCTCAATTAATTCATTAATGTAATAGTTTAGCTAGATTTATCTGTCTTTTGTTTGCAATAAAAAGCCTCCTTTGTGTTCCAGGGCACAGTCGACAATGTCTGGAGCCATCATATTTTTAGCATCTAACTAGTGTCGGAGCACGCTCTGTCACTTAATGGGTAGAGGTTAGGATGCTACTAAGTATCTTGGGCTGCATTTTTAGCCTTCTGACACCTATTATCCAATCGAAACAGCAACAGTACTAAGTTTGACAAGTCTCCATATATCTGCTTTGTGATATATTCGAGCATACACTTTTGGCCATATTAGTAAATGAAAGGATTAGCAATGTTTTCAAATAAATACATCACTCATTCTTCCTAGTCATAATAAATATAAAGTCGTGTGTTGGAACTGACCTGGTAATGGAATTTTGTCAGCCTTTGAAGTTGTATTAACTCATTCCAAACATAAAAATCAGTGAATCACTTGCATTTCAGAATGGCTACTCTTCTATATTTTCCAGCAAACTGTCTGTGTTAGTAGCAAGTGTTGGATTTGGTGTAACCCTTTATTGTGCAGGAGAGTCATTTAGGATCTTACTTAACTACACCATACACAGTGGGCACTACAGAACACATATGCTTTCCAGAGCACAAAAAATGGAGATTTTGAGGCACCTGTACAGTTAGATTCATTATGCATTTTCTCATTGTCTGTCTGATGCTTCTCATGAATAAAGTTCGGTTATACCATCTCAAAATTAAGGTTCTATTACTCTTTTGTCATAATGCCTTTTGATATTTGAAGGAACTAAATATAACATTCGTATTAATTAAAAGAAAACGAGAAAATGATCCATTCATCAGTCTGTAAGGCAATCTTTGGCCTTCTTTTATTTTCTTTGTAATGTGTCATTGCTATTTTGCTGATCAGCTGGACCATCTGAAAACATTTCATGGCATTTTCCATGTGTGTAATACAATACAGTTTGAAGGAGACTGAAATCTTATATGCTTCTACACTTAGGAAGATGAGAGGTAGAATGAAGAGCTCAACTTCTTTGTCTAGATCATTTTGTTGTAGGTGTTAATTTGCCAAGGCATTTCTCAATTACTGCTCAGACCCTAGGCATTGTAGTCTCTTATTGGATAAGTATTTATGAAGAGAGTGAAAGAAAATATACCACTAGTGTTTACTCAGTGTTTCATTTTTGATCTTTTTAGTACAATCATCCTCCTAAAGCTGGAATTTATTTTCGATGACTACATATGAATGCAGCACACGTTCTGGGCCCTAACAGATGCCATCTGTAAAAGCATTTACTTTAAATTAGTGGAATAAGTAATCAAAAGGGCTTTGTACTTAATGCAAAACTTTTGGTGACTATTAAATGCTCATTAGAGGGTGTTTTTGCTATATGACTGTCAAAATCAGCAGGACGTTTATGTTAGATTTCCTGAGTGGGTCAAGATTGAATATGATTTTACAACCTAAATAACATAAATGAATGCAGGTTATTTCAGCATCTCCAGATGTTTCTTAAACTCTTTGCCCCTAAACCCAAAACTTAGTATCATTTCAAATTCTGCTGTCATATTTTAGCAAATGTCATAAAAATTAAATAGTTGACATCTTTAGATAAGGAGTTTACATTTTCCTATTCCCAACGTTTATAAATGAAAGGACTAGTACAATCAATACCGATAAATGCACTCATACCCCTAGTTTATGGAAATAAATCCCCTAGGGAATCAGATATTAAATCAGCCTAACCACACACTTATTACAATAGCTAATTATTTAAAATTTTTAATTATCTTGTGATGACTTATTTGGTAGATTGTGTATGTGTTCCAATTTGAATCTCTGGAAATATGTCCTTATTATCACTTTGTTTTTAATTAAACATTCAATAGCTGTCTTGTTTAATCTTGAGAGAGGCATCTACTATTCTCAGCATTGTTATTTATGTAGCACCAAGCACAGGAATGATTTGGTCTAATCAAAATAAATGCTTAACTTACATCATGGTCTTTACACTGAGAAAATTAAATCTTAGATCTATTAACTAAAGTCCATAAGTGCTCTGATTAAAAAAAGATAATGTTGAAGTCTCCATGGCCCCCTGCCTCAGAAAAGTAGAGAAAAGAAATCCACAAGAGTTCAGGAGGTCAGACTCAAGTTGCTTGTAGGCAGAATTACACTCAGCATAGATAGATCAGCATTGATGGCTAAATGCAGAAAAGTGAAGTTAAGCTAGAGAAGAAGAAAGGCCCTCTGATTTTTAAAAAATGATAGTTTGACATCTGGGTAATGCTATGTTCCTTTAATTTTTTTTAAATTGAGAAATTCGTAAATTGACAGGTTAAGGACCTCTTTTCTCTCTTTGAAGATCCTTACCATTGGGCTTAACCATAACTCCCTATGCTGAGCAGAGTAAGAACTATAGTTCTGATGCACACAACTCAAGTCACCCACCAGAGCTGTCTCTGCTGACTCAAATATGCAACAGTCTCAAGAGGAGCAGGGCGAATCCAGCTCTGCTCATCCCCCTGCAAGGATGGTCTTACTCTGTGTCGACAGAAACAATCTTTCCCTGCCACCACCCGTTGTCTTCCCAACAGAACCAATTGTCCCATGCTCCTTTGAACTGGGGTCATTCACACATGGGTACCAAAAGGGCAGCCTATTTCTTGGGGGTATAGGAGGCTCAGTTTGCAAGTGTATTGAAATTTTATTTATTTTTTCTTGCAGGCATAGAGGAAGGGAGTGTCTTCATATAAGTAACAGGGCAGTGGGGTGAAAAGTGTAATGTCCATGTCAATAACAGTCATCCTTTAGAAATGAGATCAGGTGCACCATCAGTTCAGTTGTTCTTAGTTACCAACATTCCCAAGGCCCATTCAATACAACCTTCACTGTGTGGATACAATGCTTCAGAACAAATCAGTTTTCATAGTAAGCCTTCTATTGCAAAAGATCTTTAAGAAAACACAGTTATAATGTGGCGATCTAATGAACTGAATGATCAGGTACAGGTGAGAGAAAATTGCTACCAAAAAATAGGGTGTTGATAAAACACAATAAAATAAGGATTCTAGGAAGAGGAAAAGGTTTCTTGAAGGAGAAAGAGGAAAACAGCAAGAAAGAGTGGGAATTTCCCTCATAGTGAAAGAACATATGGAAAGTCATGGAGGTAAGACTTTTTTCTTATAATGTCTTGACAGCGTTCAAAGGATACTGGCCAATTTCTGTTCCTTTTTTTATGTGATAAGCAAATTATCCATACATCATGAAATCTGAAAAATTTTAACTCTCTTAATCCCTGAGGCAATAAGTATGGTAGAAATACATCCAAATTACTTCACCCTCATGTGCTCAAACTTATTGTAGAGGAATATCTCAACCAAACTTTGTCATTTGGTTCATATTCAACTGAAAAAACAATTTTATTAAAAGGAGAGAGAAGTGTGTGTGGGCGGGGGACTCGGTAGTGTGTGTTGTACCACTGAAACAATAAACAAAACTTAAAAACTTTAGGAAATAAGTACATTGAAGTCAACAAAATTTTTTTTAAAATTAGTATGCTATTTCAAATGCTTTATGTTGAATTCTGTTTTACAGTCCCTTCATTTAAGAAGAGTATCATTACCAAAAGGAATAAAGATTTGTTCTTTGAAATATTTATAAAATAACACATTTAAAAGTGATTACATAAAGCAAATCCATTCAATGGACAAAGAGCAAGACTTATAACATTTTTATGTTCACAGCTTATAGATAATTTCAACATTTAGGTAGTAACACTTCATCTTTTCTCCAAATAAAAAAAAAGTATTTAGCAAAGTTTAGTCAGTGCGTATGAAATCCTGGTAAGAAGAGATTCTGATCCCACAGACACTGATGCAGCCCACAAGTGGGGGCTCTAGGCGTCCTGCACATAGCATCTTGTGTGTCTCATTTGGAGTTAGAAGAGAGTGAACCATCTCCTTTCCTGGACTGAGTCATTGGAAGGGAATGCAAATAGTTTATCATAGCAAGACGATGAACTGATGTACATAGAAAATTGTCTCCAGCTTTTTTTTTCCCTTGGAAGAAAATAAGCTCACTTGTTCCTTTCAATTGCAAAGCAAAGAAATTCAGCAATACATGTCTCCCCCTGAGTTTGTCCTAGGGTTGTACCCTCTATGGTAAGATGACTCCCTCTGCTGTCAAGTTGTCTGTCCCGAATCCTGGGGACAAACACTGTGACCTATAGCCCTGTCTATGCCTTGCAGCATGTTTTATGACCCTGCTGTCAGCACCAGACCCTTCTACTCCACTGTAGCCACAGAACCTGCAGGACGCTCAGAGACCTCTGTCTCTGCCTGGTAGGGAAAAGGCACAGCAAATCTTCCCATCCCCTTTGATGCCCTGAAATTTATCTGCATCCACCGTTATGTTTATTTCTTTGTTTGTTTTTCCTTATTCTGGGGAAATGTTCTTTCTTGTACAAGTCTCATTTTTTCTTCTCCAGTGGCATTGTATCCTGTCTTTTCCTGAGAATTTTGACCTTTTGCTCCAATATCCTGTCTTATCTAACTATTGAAGCTCTCTGTCCCTCTTTCTCACCCTTCCCCATTGATTTGCTACCTTCAGTAAGTAATATACTAATGTGTCTCCTGTTTCTGCTCCACAGCCTTTCACAAATTGAAGAGAAAGGAAGCAGAGCATTAGATATATGCTCCATAGTTATAAGTGTGATTTCTCATGCACCTGGCCATGTGCAACTGAACCTCCAAGCTCCATGTCAGAAGAATAAAGTTATGAAGGGGTGAGTTTTCCGTCTCTTTTATAAGCACAGGTTTTGTAAAATATCTAAGATCACAAACTATCAAATGTTTAGGAATGATTTCTATCTGGTGGTTGGACATCTCCCAAACCAAACAACCATGTCATAAGTCATTTACTCTTCGTCCTCCTTCTCTGCCTCCTCTAGTTTTTTCCCTATCTCTTCATATCATCTCAGAAGCAATGAAAATAATATTATTACCTTTGATCCTTGAATAGATGTTTTAAAAATATTATCTGTAATGAAATGGGGACTATAATGAGAGCAATTCTGCTGTATCTTCAATTCCACCAGTTGTCTTGGGGACCAGCACACACTCAAGTTGTGAGCAGACTTAGCAACTTTTGTCAGAGAGCACCGCGTGGGCTGGAAGGAGTGGCTGGCAAGCAGAATGTTAATGCAGAGTCCTGTGCCCATGAGATGTGCTCTCAAGCTGAGCAGGAGGAGTGCGTCTCACTGACTGTCACATCGACTGTCTCTACTCATAGCATTAACTGCCAGTTACAAAACTTGAGGCTCCAATCAAAGTAAAACTTTTGGAATAAATTATATTGATTTCCAGGTGCTGGACACTTTCTTGAAAATTAAAGAGTTTTTGATGCAGATTTTGACATTAGCACAGGTAATTTAAAAAAATTTTATCTGAAGAACTGTGTCAATGTTTGGAAGATTAGCATTACTAATTACACCAATATTTTCCAAAGGATTAAAGCATGATGGTACAAAATCCTCCATGTGGAAAGGATACACTTGTAGAGAAAGACGGATTTAATGTAGCAATGGATTAAACAGAGCACTGGATTTAATAAAACAGGGAACAAATGTTTATTGACAAATTTCAGATTCTACATTGAAAATAACCTTAAGACACTACCACTTAATGAGTTTGAGTGTAGCATCAAAGAGGTGTATCCAAGATCATCTGTAAAAAAAGGTATGAAGTAAATGTTCCTCTCTCCCAACTTTATGTCTGTGTGAGGCTGTATTTCCTTAATACACTTAACCCAGAATAACATATTGAAGCAGATTGAAAGCAGAAGCTGATAGAAGAAACCAGCTGTCTTCTATTAAGACAGACATTAAAGAGATTTGCAAAAATGTAAAACAATGCCACTCTTCTAAGTGAATTCCTGTCATTTTTTAAAAAATATACTCCTTTAAGAATATATTACTTATGCTAACACACAGGCAATGGCTAAGCTACTACTTTAAATGACAACATTTTAAAAATTTATCAGATAAGCAGTAAGCACGATTGATATAGCTCACATAAAGAAAAGATCTTTAGAGTTTTCAATGACTTTTTAAAAATATAAAGAAGTAATGGTAAAATTTCAACAACTCTGAGCATTAGTTTCCTTGGACTAGTGATAACACATAGCAGCACAAGCTAAGGTGGCTTAAATAACAGAACGTCTTTCCTTTCGTGATTCTGGAGGCCAGAAGACTCCACTCCAGGCCTGAAGACTCCAGGGACCACCTGTCACAGGGCTTTCTCCAGGCTTCGGGGGTTGCCAGAGACAGCACTGTCTTTTTATTTGTTTGTTTGTTTGTTTGTTTGTTTTCTCCAGCCATTGCTTGAGTCCAGTTTCTGGGGTCCTGAGTCTTCCCTGACACCCTTCCGTGTGTGTTTTGGTATCTGTGTCTGTCTCTCTTCCCTTCTAAGGGCATCGTACTGGACTAAGGCCACATCTGTACCTTGGGATGACTTCATTTGAGTTTACCTCTTTATCGTATCTGAAAGGACTATTTCCAAATTAAGGTCACAATAACAATTATCAAGGAGTCAAACTACAGTACATCTTTTGCAATGCTAAAATTTAATCCATAATACCATGCTTAGTAGAAATCTTACTTACACTTTTATCTATTGGTTGTAATGCTTCTTTTACTCTTCTTCTTTGTTGGTATTTGCTTGTGAATATGTTGAAGTCCTTTCACTTATTTTCCTTGGCCTTTTTTGTAGTGCTTGCAACATATTTTGTAATCAACATTTAATTTCTGACAGACTGCTTTACTGATTGATTGATATTACCTCATAAGATACCTGGGAGTCTTGACGATTTCTTTTGTATTTAATATTTTGAATCTCCTCAGACCCCATTTGATAATGTACATCTTTCCCTTCAATGTTTTAAATAGTTACCTTCTTAATTTTCTTCAGAAAGCCTAGGATTTAGAAATAAAGTTATCTTCTTGTAATTTGTGGTTTCTCATTCTCCTAGATGTACATTTTGAGCATTTAGGAAGATTCCTGTTCTGTAAAAAATGAATAAATAGGATTTCATTTAAAATATTTAAATATTAGATTGTCTGTGAAAGTTTAACGTAGGTTTTCAAATTGAGCTATGCAGAAGAATCTGCTTTGGTAGTTCTGGGAGAGCCTCAGGTACTGATTGTGTGTAGCTAAGTCTGAGAACAAGGGAAGATATGCTCAAAAATCAATCAATTAATCAATTGATCATCAATCAATTAAATTGAAACAGGTGCCACATCATTAATCTGTTCTGGGTATCAGAAACTTTAGTGCAAAGAAAAGAGAATATATCTAGTTCACAATGACACTACAAACAGCAATATAACAATGATTTCTTCATAAGATACATTATAATCATCATTCTTGCTTTTGAAAAGGAGTCTGTTGAGAAAGATTAAATGTATGCCTTGTGTTATCCACAGGAGAGTTTATCTTGCACGTAGCATGATCTAAGATACCTCTCAGGTCCCATTGACTGACAAAATTCTGCACATGTGGGCCCCTCCCTGTTTAGACTCGAACTCCTCCCAAATCTGAAGGTCAGAATGCACAGTAAGATGAAAAACCACTAATGGTGCTTAGCATATATGATGTGACTCACAGCTGTTAGATCATCTTTATCCATTGTCTTGTGAGTATGAAAAAATTAATGTAAAAATAAAGGAAACATCTAATTTTTACTTGGATTTCCTAACACATCCAGTAAAGATATTCTTCCATTTTTTTCCCTTTTGGAATTTAATGAAAAGTAATGTGTCAGTAGTATTGGGAATTTTCCCAACAAAGTCAAAAAATGCTGAAGATATGCACTTAGAGCCAATTACTCATAGCTTAAATGGTTATGCTAAGGGAACAGAGAACCTGAATTCAGGGCTTATGCCTTAGAAACGGTGAAGGATGTTGTCACGCTTTTCAGAACTTTTATCTCTTTGTCTACACATTTCAAGAAAATGTTTCTGCTTTAAAATCTCAAAACAACCTGAAACTTCATGCAACAGCACTAAATGCCCTCTTGTTTGTTTTAAGCAGCAATACAACACCAAATATCTGAGTTTGTGTTGTATGACACCCTTTGGCCCTTTCTTACATGTCTGTATCGTGTTTTTCAGTGTAAAATCTTGAAATGCTTTTCTCTCTGTCATGACAAATTTGGGATCTTTCTGTAATATGTAATCAAATTTTAAAGGCAGTCTAATCCCCAAAGGTAGAAGGATCACTCTCATTTTCCAGCTGACATCTGGGCTTGTGATGGTGACCTCATGGTGTGGTGACACCTGCTTGAGTTTAGTCCCCGCTGGAAACTGGCTGTCGTGTGATGACTCTGCTGTCTGATCTTTATAGGACTGCATGAAAGAACTCTGCCATAAACTTACTTATTTATCCTATTTATTGGATGCACCCATCACATAATAGTCTCTGGGTACATTTACGAGGGCAATAAAGAAGTCTATGCAATTCTTTCTCGGCAATTGCTTGCAGAACCTAGAGCTTACAGGAGATGCAAGTAGATATAATTCAACTATCATGCTGTTCTTTAAAAATCTTAACATTTTGCTTAGTTTGTTTAGGGTAATCTATCACACAATAAAATTACAAATTAAATGTACACATTTTCCAACTCAGATGCTAAAGGAAATGAAATAATGAAAGGCAGTTCAGACTCCTTCCTTGTCAGTCTACGAGGACAAAATAACTTCCAAGTCAGCAGTCTGGTTGAAGCCCTGTTGTCACAGACAAAATCGCAGTCCCACATGAGGAACACTTTGATTATGCAACTCTTTAAATACCAAGTCAAATTAGTGGCCCCACCAGGCATTGCCTAGATTTGCAGAGGTTGCATATGAAATTATTCCACACTTTCAGGTGAAGTATGTTAGGGGCTGCACTCAATGGGCAAAAGATCAACTGATACATGAGCGTGTATATGTAAAGGAAGAGCATGCTCTCAAGCACCAACTGCTTTCACTGTGACTGCTGTAGGTTGTGATGTCCCAGCTGAGTGAGATAGCACTCAAGAAGCACTCATTATTTTGTGTGTGTGCGTGCATGTGTGTGTGTATGTGAGGTGTGCAAGTGATGCAGTCAAGCATAGCTAAGCCTACTAACTAATGCTTGAAATTTCTATTTCCATATTATTTTACTTTTATTGAATTGGTCCACAATAGCATGTTCCAATCTATGTCACATGTAGATGAAAAGAAGTAAAATTGTTCCATGGTCAAGGCAAATATTCTACCTGGAAAATAAGACCAGTGCTCAAGCAAATACAGCCTAAGGTAAAGTGTTAAAAGTAACAATGCTACACTTTATTATTTTTTAAAGTAACTCAAATCCCCTTCCACAGGCCCATGAAGTAAGTTTTCAACACACCACTACCTGAAATAACTTCAAAAAGAAATTATTTCAGGTGATTCTATTATTCCAATCAATCTTTCTTGACCTCTAAAGATGTACAAGACATTCTACTGGAAGCTGAGGTATAGGATGGTCTTTGCCCTACAGATGAACAGTGCATTGTGGGAAAAGTAAAGGCATGCAGAAATATGAAGCTATAGAAAACACTACCCTCTCAGTCCTGCTTGAGAACATTATAATGTAAGTGCTGGGACACAGGAAACACATAAGAGTGGACCCTCTCACTAAGCAAAGGATGTGGGAAAGGAAAGGTAGGATATACGATAGGACAGTTGCACAACGCCTTGCAGTCTGCAGCTGTAACAGTTCCTGCCATCTGCCTGCCTCTGGTCTCACAGGGGTCTGAAGAAGGCTGCAATGGGAGAAGAAACCATGATGTGAGATTACTAAACTTGGACTTCATGCAAAGGTGGTTGGGGCAAAGCCATAACTCTAGGGAAGTGCTTGTTGGGGAATTGTACCTATCACTGGACTGGGGAAGAGAGTGGAGGAAAAGCCACAGTGGATGCTTGGCTGTACTGCCAATGGGGTTAAGGAAATGGATGCAAACGCTGTAGAGGTAGGGTTCAAATTTAGCTAAGAAATGAACATGGGAGTCAGAAAGCAGGAGGCAAAGCTAACCTGGAGGATAAGGAAGGTGAGGTAAGTAATGCAGACTAAAGAAATTGGGGAACAAAA
>RJWT010028129.1:0-15313 GCA_004365215.1 Cuniculus paca
AAAAAGGTTTTCAGATAGATCTTGAACTGAGGACAGAACTGAGTGTGCTAAAGGGGGGTTGTTGTTTTAAGAAGGGGAAGACAAGGAAAGGCAGGTCCAATCATAATAGTCACTAAATAATAAATAATAGTCACTAAAAGGTAAGATTTAAGGCATAAAAAAGGTCTACTGAAGAGCAGGAAAATGGCTTGATGAGAATGGCAGTCATGGGGGAAGGGGTGGACTCAAATATAGATATTAAGTACTGAGTTGGTAAGCTGGAGTTAAGGGGACAAAAGTTACAGTAAAATTTAGGCCTATGATTACAGAGTAACCCAGCACTTTTAGAAAAAAGAGAGAAAACCAAAACTTGGTGGTAGCATAAAAAAATGGAGAAATAAAAAGCACTACGTAGTGAAAGAGCAATTTGGATATGGAAAGACTCAAGTTCTCTTCAAGCTATTAGGTTCTTGAGGAGCGCTCTCCCCCTGGCTGTTTATCACCTATCAAATTCTTATTCAAATTACCCCATCTTCATAAACTTTTGCCCCATTTATTGCCCCTCATTATTATTGTGATCTGTTTTGATTTTACACTGTTTAAATTCCAGAAGAAACTAAAATTGTTTCCATAGTCAATATTAATTTTAGTTAAGCTGAAATTTTATTACATTCTGTTTACTAGTTTTTCAGGCATTTTTCTCCCTATCTGAAATTTTTTTGTTTTTTGAGATTCTGTTTCGATCTCCATACTCCTCTTAATACAAACCTGCAGGTGTCAAGTATTCTTCATTTTTGTTTGCATGAAAACATTTTCTTTTTATTTCTGAACAGTAGTTCCCTTGTGTTTACATCATAATTTTGAAGTTATTTTCTTTATGCCCTTTTAGATATGCCATCCTACTTCTTTCTAGATTTTGTTTCTGATTAGTAATCAGTTCTTAGTCTTACTGCTTTTTTGAATAACCTTGTTCTTCTGTCTTGACACTTTAGATATCAGCAGCTTTATGACTGTTCCCCAACTCCCTATACTCACACACAGTTTTACTGTATAAGCACTACGGATTTCTCTGCATTTCCTTTCATTGTTGTTTCTCTGGTTGTGTTTAAACAAACATCCCTTACTTTCTCATGGTTCTAGAGGCTGGGGGTCTCACATCTGAGGGTCAACAAAGAGGAAATTCTCTGCATTTCATATGTTTTGATGCTAGAGCTATAGAAATTACTCAAACTGCACCACAGTGGGGAGGACGATGAAGAAGCAAGCATCCAGGGGCAGTTGAACAGTCTTTCACATGTATAACTATTACACTAGATAGATTAAGAAAGAAAATAAAGGTCAGGAGTGGTGGTGAATGCCTGTAATCCCAGCATTTGGAGGCTGAGGCAGGAGGCTCTCTGGAAGGTCAAAGGCAGCCTGGGCTACAAAGTCAGTTCAAGGCCAACCTGAACTGCATAGTGAAACCCTGTCCCAGAAAGAAAAAAAAAAAGTGTACGTGCAAAAAAAAAAAATGGTTGAGAATTTTCCAAAATTACTAACATACACTAAATCCCAGTCTAAGAAGCTCAGAGGACAAGAAGCAAGATAAACACTTCATGAGAGATGGACCTATGTGCATATAGGCACACACACAGCCTAACCATTGGCTACCTAAAGACTAAAGATCTAGGAAAAAGACAAAATCTTGAAGATGGCTAGATGAAAAAAGACATTAAGCTAAAGAGTAAGACAGCAATTATAGCAGACTTCTCAAAAATCATGAATATCAAAACAAAGTGGAGTGCTATGCTTAAAGGGCTGAAAAGAAAAAGAAAAATATAGTCAACCTGTAGTTATGTTTCAAATATTAGTAAGACCTCAAGCAAAAGGGAAAAAAAAAAGACGAATTTATTGCCTGCAGAAGTATCTAACGAGAATGTTAAACCAAGTTCTATAGGTAGAAAAAATTTGTCATCGACTAGAAACATGCATCTATCCATGAAAAAAGAATACTAAATATGGGCTAATTTAAGGTAAATGTCAACTTGGTGTTTTCCTTACTCGCATTTGCTCTGATAGGTGAGAGCTTAAAAATAGCAGCAATGTTTTAAGTGTTTATATCGGAAGTAAAGATAAAAGTAAGACAATAATTTACTCTCCTACTGGAAATACATGAGGATTTTTGCTACTTTATATTTATCACCAACATTTCATTTCTTTATAACTCCCTGATAACTACAAATTTAAATATTTTTCATATGTTTGCTTGGAATACGAGCTGAGGATTTCCTTTTGTAAAGTGTCTAAATTTTTGCCTATTTACTTACAGGTTTGTTTTTTAAGAAGGAACATGTAATCTTTTAAATTAGTACTTAAGTGTTCTTTATATATTCTGGATATGGATCCTCTGTTATGGCATGAGAGATTATGCCAATTTCAAATAGAAATTCTGTGTTGTTTTGTTGCTATTACAGACTCATAAGAATATGTTAAGAAGGAAGAGATCCCAAGGAAGACATTCTATTACCATCATTTTTAAAATGTTTTACTTATATTATTTAGTAACAGTAACTGATCATCAAATAAAAATAAAGTCAGCAGGTAAAATCAGAATTGCTACCCTTCCTGAGATGAAGAGGCTAAAATTTGTAAAATCACTTTACAAGATGACTGTCAACCTAGGTACCTTGAAATCAACAGTCAAAAATAGGGTCATCTAACCTGCAACAGTTTGTAAATGTATCTTGATGGACACATTTCAAAACTAGCTCTAAAAACTGTAATGATTAAAAAACATAAGTAAAGAATTCTGATTAAATTTTAATGTCTTTTCTCTAAACTCTAATTTTCTCAGGGTTAGGAGTACAGAAAAAACTGAAGTAACTATGCAGACTAATACTGATTTACCAGATTAACTATTGTGGATTTTCTTTCTTTTTTTTTTTTTTTAAAGACAGGGTCTCACTGTTTGGTTTAGGCTGGCCTTGAATTCACTATGTAGCCCAGGATGGCTTTGAACTCACGGTGATTCTTCTGCCTCAGCCTCCCAAATACTGGGATTACAGGCCTGCACCACCACGCCTGGCCAATTAGCTATTAAGTAAGGTTCAATCAAGACAGTCAAAAGAAAAATGTGCTAGTGATTAGTTAAGATGAACTTCACTGAAAATACATCAAATACGAGGTCACTAAGACAATCCCTTACAAGCAGAATACGGAGCTTGATTTGCCATGGACTAGTCTGCCTCATGCTTTCTTCTTAATAAAAGAAGTCAAGTTGCACAGTTATACTCTACAATGGAATTCTACATGGGATACCAGTATATGGAATCTATTCAATGATAAACCATATGCCAGACAAAGGTCCAATAGTCTACTTCAAGTCAAGGTGAAAAGCTGCAACTTGGAATTTGCTCACTAGCACATTGACTGGTAGAGGTCAAGAGAGGTCAGATCAGTAAGTACATTCTGTACCACAATACCTCAGAGGTCAGACACGCTTGAGTTGCAATTAGATATCACCTTCAGAACCTAATCAAGCAGATCTACAGCTGCCTGAAGAAAGTGAAACAAAGGACATTTTGACTAGATGATAAATATACAATCATGTAAGCCTGGAATACAGACCAATGTATATTCAAATCAGCAGTGTACTATGATAAGACAGTTAAAAACTAATCATGTAAGAGAACATTTTTCTAAAATTATAATAGAGAAAATTTGGAGTAACATTTAACTATCTTAATAATATGTGTACCAGACAGACATTTAGGTCCTACAAACTGCTCAAAATTCATAACAGAAGCTAGAATTCTATGTTTTCTAATTCACAAACTTTGCTATCCTGCAGAAGTTTGCATATAAACTGTGTCTTCTTAGATTTAATTTCGGTAAGATGTACACACTACAGAATAGAAAAAAGGAAGAGAAGAAAAAACCTCTCGGCCTGTTCCTGAGATTGATAGTCTTTCTGGGATACTAGCTAAAGGTGGACTTATATACCTCCACAAAATAAAAAACTGAAGACACAGTTCTAAGCAAATGTCCTCTCTTACATGAAGTGCCAACTTAGGGAGAGCAGAAAATGCCCCAGAGAATACTCATTTAACCATCTTTAAACCTAGCATCAAGAAAGCAAGAAGCCTGCATGTATTCCAGGTGGAAAAAAACAGAAGCAGGTTCCAGAGGGAGACCACCGCCTCTCAGCAGGATTCGCTGTGGGCTACAGCGGGGTGCTCCCCGAGCAGTTTTGCAGAGTCAGTCTTCCACGCACTCTACCCTGGCTCCTGCCTTCCTAAGATATCCAGATGGGTTTCAGAGCCTCTGCTGAGAGCAACACAGCCTTTTCTACAAATATTAAAATTTTATACCTACCAAGGCAGACAGCCGTGAAGAAGAGTTTTTCTTCAAAAATTTGCTTTGATTCCTTGCTACTCTCTTGAAGCTACTGAAAGCTTGGTAAGTTATACGCACACCACTGGGTTTTTCAAGCCTGAGTACATTCATTAATATTTTATAGTTAATTCCACGGCAGCTAAACAATATATTCTATTAATATGCTCTATTAAAAAAGGTACTTTTAGAAGGGAAAACTGCAGCCTAAAATATACTTACAAAAGGAAAAGTTAACCTTGAAAAAGGGTATCTCCCTGTGCTAGTCAACACTCTTGTTCTTCTGAGAGGGGTCTTAAAAAGATTCCATAAACCCAATGGCTTCTGAACAAGAACTGGATGAGAAAGCACTACCCGACAACAACGAAGCACTGACGAGACATGCTGAATTCATATTTGGATGAAATACTTTTGAAAGCAGGAAGTAGGATGACATGAGGAAAAGCACTATAATACACTCTCCTAACTATCCCTTATCTTGAAGGACTAACAGTAAAGGGTAACAGGTGTTTGTATTCTCACAACAGTGCTATTCTGCTGGAGTTAACTGTTAACTATCCATTACTAGTGCCTATCTCCTCAGACTTGTAGGCTCTTAAAGACCTCTCTCTTTGAAATGGGAAAATATGAAAGAGCATAAGAATTTACTTAGTTCCAACAGGAAAAAAAAATCAGTAAATGTTTCTTATTTAGTAAACACTAAACAACAACTCAAAGACTTGGATGTAGAAATTCAGCTAGAATGAACTAGCTACTGTGCAGGCAGGAACTAAAGCTAAATTTTCTTCCCAGAGTATTCACATCCAGAAGGAGATACCTAGGTTAAACCACACACATGCACACAAGCACACACTTTATTACACTAATACATATCATAAACCATAGATTAGAAAACCATTTTAAATTCACCTGAACAGAAATTTCAAAATTATATAAATAATAAATGCTAACAAAATCTACAATATGATGTAGATCTTTAAGGCAGAGTAAGCATCCTTTAAGTCCTTTTATACAGCTACCAAGTATTTCCTGATATCTTGTGGGTAAATAAAGCCTCTGAAAGCAATACTTAAAGAGATGCCAAATGATGCAGTAGTTCAAGGACTTGGGACTGGAGAATCAGAATTCATAAATAAAAACCATTAAAAACAATGCATTAAGGATTAAATGGTCCAGTATAAACTGAGTGAATGGTTCAGAAAGCAGACAGTAAGTTTCCTAGAAGACCCAGGGTTTGAGATAGATCTGAAAAGGGAATTGTTAATAATTTACAGCTTAAGTGGCAGAATTTTTTGTAATAGCTTTACTGAGATATAACTTACATACCCTAATTTTGCCCATTTGAAGTGTACAATTCAATGGTTCAATAGTTTTACGTACAGAGTTGTTCAATCACAACAACCAATCCCGAAGCATTCTCACCACCCCAAAAAGAAAAAAAAATGCCCTTTAGCAGCACCCTTCATCTTCTCCAATTCCCACTCCAAGCCTCAGGCAAGTGGCAATATACTTTGTTTCTGCATTTCATTCTGGGCATGATCTACAAAGGAAAACATACAGTATGTGGTCTCTGGTGTCATGCTACTTTCATGTCACATGTTTTCAACATTTGGCTATGCCACAGGATACATCAAAGACTTACTCATCTTTATAGCCAAATAAAAACCGACTGCATAGATGGACCACCGTTTGTTTAACCAGTCATCCAAGGCAGACAGAGTGGCCAACACTACCTCGTGACTGCTATAAGTCGTATTGTTAGGAAGGTACTTGTTCAAGGGCCTGCTGCAAATTTTAGGGGGTGTATATACCTAGCAGCATGTTGCAAATTTTGAGGGGTACACACCTAGTAACATGTATTAGGTAAACAACAGATTTTTGAAGAAAAGAAGAGGGAATACAGTGATTTCTACAACTTGGCAGTATCTTTTTTTTAAAAAAATGGTTTTTTTCTCCAATGATGCAGTAGTTTAAACTATCACTGATAAAAAGCATTAGAAATCAAATTGAGAACGCAAATGTAAATACTACTTAAATTAAGGAAACCTTTTAAAAGATTTTTTTCTCCTTGAATCTTTCTGATTTTCCTAGACAAGTAATGACATTTTTCTTGTGGATATGTGAAATTGTTCTTATATTTAATATTTCCTTCTTGCCAAAATGAACATTTCCTCCTTTAAGACAAAAAGTTGAATTTATAAGCAGCACATTCTAGATCCTAGAACTTTTAAGTCTTCTCTTTATTTTAAATTGATGGATAAAAATTGCATGTATTTATCACATACAATATGTTGTTTTGAAGTATGTAATATTGTGAAATAGCTAACGAGCTAATTAACATATGCATTAATGTGTATATCTCATATCTTTTTAAAATACAAAAACTTCCATATTTTTAATAACAGTGGTAATACTTCCACTATTTTCAATGAAAAGGGAAATATTTACCTTAAAATACATTTTACACACATAGGCATAGGTCCTTCTTTCTCTACAGAAGTTTTCTGAATAAAAACTACCAGGAAAATTAACCTTTCTTGGATTCAGTGTCTGGTTACCCAACCTCTGAAAGGCTCTACTAACTTCACTGATTCATAATCAGTCTGCTTAAATGAACTACCAGTCCCTTTTCATCCTTGTAAATTACAAGTTGAAGAATTAACAAAGGACTTAGCAAATATAATTTTACTTATTTGCAAGAAATATCCAGATTATATGCCCTTAAATCTACAACACACTTACCTCCCCCCAACACACATACCTGCTCCCAAATTTAAACCTCTAGAAAAGGGCTTATGCATAGGTATTGTAAAATGTATTCTAAGATAGACATTTGTCTTTTCATTGGACATACCGATAATACCACCATCAAATCAACTAACAGTTACTAAGACATTCTGCTAACAACATAGAAGTTTTTGTATTTTTGTAGACATGTGAAATTGTTGTTATATTTGGATGTCTTCTCCTTCCCTGAGACAAAAAGTTGGATTTACAAGCAGCATAGTATAGATTCCAAAACTTTTAGGTATATGAAGTACTGCATATCTTAGTTCAAAAATAAAGCCTAAGAAACTGGATACTTTGAGAAAATTAGTGAGAGAACTACACTTGAATTCTCTTAAATCTTAGTCTTCTAATAAAGTTGTGTTGTATCTTACAGGATGAAAATAATAGTGCTCCTACAGCCAAATACTACCAATTAGTAAAAATCACACATTTTACCTATTTGTTATTGGATAAATTCTGCCCAAATGGCAGAGAGAGAGAGAGAAAAGCACACTAAGTAAAGGTTGTGCACCAAAACAAATTGAGTCCCTTTAAAATTCTCTGAGCCTATTTCTTCATTTGGGGAAAGAAAAACAAAACAAAACAAAACAAAACACAACACAACACTGAGGAGTGGGGGGGTGCATTAAATAAAGAACTTTCAAACTTAGTACAGTATCTCAAACATCGCAGTCTCAATGAATGGTAGCAGTTGTTATTAAAAGACCTGCAAAGCAAAATGCTGCCTTGTTTCTGTAGTAGAGATCAGGTAGGAAGGAATAACTGCCTTTATAAATAGCACAGACAAGAAGCTGCAGACAGTACCAGACAACTCAGCACAGCAATGACATTAGCATCCTGTTGATGAAGTAAAAGCAATTTTCTTTTTATTTTTAAAAAGGTTCTCGTCCCCTTTGGATAAAAGAAAAAATATAGTAGATGCTGAGTTTGAAAAAGCAGGATAGGGCTGGAGGTATAGCTCAGCTGCGCAGCACCTGCCTGGTAAGCACAAGGTCCTGAGTTTGATTCTTGATATCCACAAAAATACATACATACATACAGACATAAATATGAGATCATATTAAAAAAATATGAAAAAAGCAGGATATAATTTATTATAGAGCATCTTAAAACTTTCATGTGCAAATAACTTTAGAGTCTTTTTAAAAATGCAGATTCTTTGTGTTTAGCAGGTGTGGGGCAGGGTCCAACACTGTGCACAGCTAACAGACACCAGGATGATTAGTACACTAGTTTAACACAGAGCACGAACTTTAAGTAATGAGAGTTTACAGGATACCACATTTAAAAAAAAAATACACAATAGTAAAAATTAACTTTGGCCATGATATCAGATATGTGATCTATGAATTAGACTGGTGTTGACACCACTGTAAGTCAGCAATGATATATGACCTACACTTAAGTGTTGACAGTATATTAAACTTTGTACTCTCTAAGCACCACTGCACATAATAGTGCTAGAGGCACTCCCCCTGCCTCACACTGAAGGTCTCAAAAAAGAGAGGTTCTTGTGGTTGAATGGAGAAATCAGACAGTGTCAGGCAGTCAGTCCCGTGAAGTCAGGAACCCAATGTGGTAACACTGTTCTCATTAATTTTGCCTTCAATGATGCATGCAATGAGTGAAAAACAAAAATATGAATTCCACCATCACTAGTGTTTCAACCACGTATCTTCAGACATCTGCCCCCAAGAGAATTTATGGTGTATGTCACTTTCCCATCATGGAGACAAAACGTCTGACACCAGAAACTTAGAAGAAAAGAAGTTATTTGGCTCACCGTTTCAAAGCATTTAGTCCACAGTCGGCAGGTCCAAAGCAAAAGAACACAGTGGAAGCACATTGTGAAGGATAGCTGCTCAATCCACTGCAGCCAAGATGTGCGTAAGAGTGGAGCCAGGGACAAGTATATACCTTTCCAGGTCATACCCTCAGTGACCCACCTTCCGCAACCAAACCTGACACTTCCTGTTGACAGCATATTCAGCTGTCAACTCATCTATGGAATAACCACTGACGAATATAGTGCCCCCATGATCTAATCTCTTTCCTAAAACTCCATCTCTGAACATACGACACTTCTGGGATACCTTCTTTTAGATCTAAACTATAAATGATTCCAAAACCTACCTAGGAAAAAGGGAAGACGAGAACAATACCATAGACAGGAAGACAGAGTGAAAATGTTTAATGTTACATACGGAAGTTTTTTTTCCCTGATCCTTCCTCTCCTTACCTCCCTGTATGGCATGCCTCTCTTTCCCCAGTCAATGAAAAATTCTGGTCCTTGGAGGTGTCACTGGTATTGCATGCTTCCTTTGGATTATCAAGGGAAAACAACTGGGGAATCACTAATTCATATAAGGACAAGTGTATAGCTATGAAAAGTATAGCTCTTCCTTCTTCCCTGCCACTTCTTTTACCTCAATCTTTTAAACAAGGCACAGTAACAGACTTAATGCTCACTGGCTTTCATAGACAAATCATTAATCTTCTTCACATTACTTATCACCATAGCTAAGATAATATTTGCTCTACGCTAACAGGTTTTCGTTTCAAAACCAATTGTAAAACTCAGTAGGGTGCTATATACAACTTTAATGAGAACTTCTTTCTCAAGACTTCTCCAATATGAGCTTGTTCAGAACTACTGAATTTTATTAGTTGGAGGTTGGTGACAGAGCAAGGGAAAGGTTAACCAAGAAACAGAATTTTAAAAATTCAACTGTCTGTACCTTTTCTATTCATATAAGCATAAAATACTAATAAATTTGACCCAATTTATAACAATTTATGTTTACCTTCTGTGATACCTAAGCCAGCTCTATAGACCTCCTTTTTAGGCCATTTTCCATTGCATTCCATGGCTCCCTACAATTAATGCAGAGCAAGGGAGTAGCCTGCTGACAGCTATGTAATGGGAGAGGAGGAAAGTAGTGGACATATCCTGGCAGCATGCTTAATGGATACGCAAACACCATCAGCCTGAAGTGATTCTGGCAGAAAATTAACTTAGAAATACAAAACTCATTTCGTGAAAAGACCTACAGCAATCTGGACAAAAACAGACCATGTAATAGGGAAAGGGGCAAAATAAGAAGTATTTTTCTAAAAGTCTCTTTAAGAAAGAAACATTTAAATTTTTTTCACATGCCACTGTGTAGTTTTGCTTTAATATAAAAGCAAGAAGATGCTGCTTCTTTGGAAACCAAATACTACATAAATCCTCAACTGTGGATGAAGTTATGTCAGAGTTATTTTGTTAATATGAAAGTATCATTTAATGAAAGTATTTTATTTCATGAGGTAATTTGGAACATGTTTCTATCAACTGATTCTACTTTCCAAATTGCTTTTCCTATCTCTCTGATATTGAGGTCAGAGGATGGAAGAGAACTAATAGGTGTTGGATTATAAATTATGAGGCCCTGCTCTAAGAATATAGTTAATATATACATTATGTTCTAATGTTCATAACTACCCTGGAGGCAAGTATATTTCACATATGAGAGAGCAAGTCTTAAGTTACATCCATCCATCTATTTCACATAGCAGTTAGACAGCAAAGCAATGGTTTGACCATTAGTCTAACTAGATCTACAGTCTATATCACGAAGGTCACCCTTTAATTAAGTCACAAAGGCATTTTGAGAAAACCAAAAGTAGTGTTCTGATATTAATGTTTGAAATGGCTTTTATCAGCATAGATATGCCTATTTCATAAAAGGCAAAAACATAAATTCAAGGAAACATTAATTTTTCTTTTTAAATTTCAGAGAACAGTCAGCCTTTGTGACACACAAAACCCAGGAACTCAAAAGAGAGAACACTGACACGTCTGACTACATAAAAATAAAAACTGTCTGGCCAGCCATAGTGGTACAGGTTTATAATCCCAGCACTCAGGCGGCTGAGGCAAAAAGATCTCGAGCTCAAGGCCAGCCCGGTCTAACAGGGAACAAGTATGGGCTACACTATAGGGTGGAGAAGGAGGAGGACAAGAAAATAAAACTGTGTTTCAACACATGCCATAAGTGAAGCGTTATGGTTGATACACTGTGTCAACTTGAGCAGTTTAAAAGTTTAACTGAGAGACTCAGCAGGGAGCCAGGGTTCTTTGAAAATATCCTCATCCTGTGCAAAGGAAGGCAAGAACATTTAGTGAGTGCTACACCCACCCTGGAGCAGGGGTGGCCTGTGTAAGGGAGGAGAAGAGGTTTGTTTTCCTCTTTTGCTTTGGCTGCTGGCTTGAACTATTGCCCCTGTACCATGCCACCCTGCCTTGGAGCCAGCTGATTATGGACTGAAACCTCCAGAAACTGTAAGCTAAATAAGCCTTTCCTTGCTTCACTTTGGGTGTCAGGTGTTTTGTCCCAGCAATGAGAGAAAAGTAACCAAGACATGAAGCAATGACAAATATTTGGAGAATTTGCAATATAGAGTCTTAGTTCTCCAAGAAACACGAGGGAGCTGATCCTCACAGTGTGAAAAATGAAGGACACTGTAAGTCCTTTTCTAGGAAAAGTACACTTCTAAGAATAAAAGGACAGACACTACACAGAGGGACACAAAACTCAAACTTGGATACCCAGGAATGCTGAGATGAATATTATTTTCTGTGGTTTGACAAAATACAGTATAGCTGACACTTACTTCCAAAAAACAAACAGGTGCATATCATTGGCTGGAAAGTAAAATATAAAGGAAGTTCCTCATGGAAGCCAAATGTACATCTAGAAAAATATAGTTACTTTAGGGGAAGGTGGGGTATCTCTTCCCAGTAAGCTATGAACATTGGGTCTCTCCCCTCACCCCAACTTTTCAAGTATCAAATATAAAGAAATCCTAAAAATGTATGTATGCTTTGACAGTATCATTTCTTGTACAGTTTAGTATTAACAAAATGAAAAGACAAGATCTTCTAGAGTCTCCAGAAAAAAAATATGAACAGTGGTTTAATGGAACTAAGAAGATCAAGCTTTCAGGCTTTATTTTAAAAACACAGAGCTACCTCAGGAATTCATGGCTCACTGGGCACACTAATAACTAGCTTCAAATACCAGTTGAAGTCACTGTGGAATGGAAAAGTGGTGTCTCTAACTGAATGCCAAACAGCCCCTGTCCAGGCCTCTCTGCATTAATGCTTTACCCCAAAGTTTCCTAATTCCTTATAAACTACAGGTAACCTTTCCAACTGGAGTCTGGATTAACCCAATGGGAGAAAAACAGATGAGGAAACTGCTCCATTTCTACCATATAACTGGGCTCAAAACTACTCCTTTACTCCTGGTGGCTGTGGGCACCTGCCAAACAGCCACAACTCTAAAATGCTTATAACCTTTTCACTAGGGAGGACTTAAAAAACTAAATCTCAGATATCGATGAACCTTCCCATGTACCAATTTGATGGATTTGACCAAAAGGGTAGCTGTATCAGGTTAGAAAGGGGAAGCTGGGCTAGGGATTTAGCTCAGTGGCCTAAGTGCCTGCCTGGCAAGCGCAAGGTCATGAGTTTGATCCCTGGTGCCCCCCCCCAAAAAAAACGAAGTTGGCCAGGCATGGTATTGCACACCTGTAATCTCAGTACTCAGGAGGCTGAGGCAGGAGTATCACCACAACTTCGAGGCCACCCTGGGCGACACAGTGAGTTCAAGGCCGGTCTGACCTATATACCAAGACCCTATTGCAACTCCCCCACAAAATAAAAATAAAAAAGGGAAGCTGGACACAGTGAGGAGGTTCTTCTCCTTTCTACACACAGTAAGGACGAGCACAACAGCTAGATGTCTGGTTCTGACTCAAGAATACAATGTTTTGAAGGGATCTTTAAAATAAGTTCTCAAATAACAAGATATATACACATAAAATCACATGTACACATAAACAGTGATCCTATGTTCAGAATCAAAGGGACCATCAAAACTACCATCTCCACGAGAAAAAAAACTTTCTATCCATGAAATATCATTTCATTTGCTGTACCTACATTAATATTTATACACCCAAACTTGTTACTCACAATTTTCACTGAACCAGTCCATTAGAAATAGAAAGTTTAGCTGCTAAAATGTATTAATAAGAACTAGATAAGCAGATAAGAGTATTTTTCTTTCTCTTGAAAAGAAAAAAAAATTGTGTAAGGGAAGTACAATAACAAAGCCTCAATGATCTTTCACAATTAAGTTTATTGGTAAAATTTGGCTATTTTAGAAACAAGTAACAAATCCCTACATGAGTGTGGCCCTCTATGGAGGAACCATTCCTTTAAATGAGAATTATTTAACCTAAGGAGTATCTGACCTTTTGGCTTACCTGGGCCACACTGAGTGAAGAGGAACTGTCTTGTGCTGTATACAAAATATATAATATAGTTAATGTATATGAATAACAAAAACTTCATTTCTCATATTTGCTAGTGTAATATTTTTTTAAAAAGTAAGCAAGTAGCCTGAAAACTACAGGTTGGGCTAAGTGATACTATCATATAGCAAATGCTTACTAACTGTGGCATATTTTTTTTTTTCAAATCTCACAACTCATCCCTAGGAATCTAGTTTGATTGCTAGTTCATGGATAGGCATGTCCAATCCCAAAGTCAGGTGGCGAATAAAATATATTAAAAGGTAGGATTTCAGTCCTGGCATATTTGACTCAAAAATTTAAGTTCGAAGCCACTGCCTCAGATTTACAAGCAAGTGATGGATGGTAAATGATGACTGAATTTGTTGCCCCTAAAAACATGCTAATCTGAATATATCTCATATACTTTATCAGTACACAAAGTATTTTACTATTAATTTTGCTTAATCTTAACTTTTCACTCTATCTGCATCTGAGGGCAGGGGGCACCAGGTATCAACGAACTCACAACCTCACACTTGCCAGGCAGGCACTTACACCACTGAGTTAAATCCCCAGCCCGTGTCTGAGTTTTAAAAAGAAAGAATACACGATAGGTCAACTGAAAGTCTCTGTATCTCCACCCTAATCCTGTTTCCCTTCCCAGAGGTAACCATTCTCTAAGTTTAGGTCATGATTTGCATTCAGTGCTTATGTTCTTACACTATGTTACTCATAAGCATCTACAAATCAGCATCTGCATGTTTCCAAACTAGATAATATCACACATGTGCATCATCCAGAAATTTTTTAAATTCAGTCGTGTTTTGGAGACGCAGTCCTGGCTGATACCAGCTCAGTGCTCAGTGTATGAGCTACTCAACCCTAGAAAGGGGTACAACAATCCATTGACTGCTGCTGGACAGTTAGCTTGTTCTGCATCTTTCCAATAATGCAAACACTACTAACCAGGAATATTCTCGTGCCTGTCTCACTGGACGACCACTTCTGGAGTACACACTTAGAAATGCTAGGCCCAGAGGTATGCTACCTTTACAAAATATTGTCAAATTTCTCAGAAAGGTGGTAATCAATTCATAATTCCCACCAACATCAGAGCCCACACATTTTCACTAACATTTGGTATTGCCAGATATTTTAATTCTTGCCAGTATGATGGTGTGAAATTATCTCGTTTTTATTTTAATTTGCATTTCCCTGATTAGTATTGAGACTGAGCATGTCTTCATAATTACTAGCCACAATCTTTAAAAAAAACCTGTAACAGCACAGTTAACTAATTAAGCATCAAGAGCACAGATGTAATATAAAATGGATATAATAACAAAAGTTTTCCCTACAAGACATACTAAATGTTAAATTCCAGGTAGTATACAAAACAGTGAAATACATACTTCCCTCATCCCTGTATATCTTAAATACAAATAAATTTACATATGCCAGCTGTGGGCTAGTCACTGTATTGATAAAAGGATATCAAACTCAGTGATGTAAGATGCTTCTGCAACTAAAAATATAAAGTAGTCAGGTCCTTTTATGGGGAAAAAACTTGATGTAATAAAGAAAATGAAACAAAGACACCCACAAAAACAAATACATTCTTTTGTGCTTAGAAAACCTCAATAAGTATTTTCTGCATTTGCAGGGATTATACCTGCATTATTTCTAATCGCTTTGAACAATATTTTGTGCCTATGATACAGAATGGAAAAGTCTGATGGATGCTTAACTAAATATCATCTTCCCTGTACTCTAGATATTATACATGAAATACCTCTGTCCTTTAGAGAAGGGGGGCTGAGGAAGAAAA
>RJWT010028130.1:0-15300 GCA_004365215.1 Cuniculus paca
AAAAAAAAGTGTGTACAGTAGTGAACATTTTTTTTCCTTTTAAATGGAGATATTTATGGATAAGGCATAATTGTGAACTTAGTCCTTTTGACAAGTCCTTCGTAATAAGGAACTGAGGGTACTCTAGAAATGTTCTCTACTTTGTGGCTGGAAATACTTGACTAATATTAATACTTAAGAATGAAAAGGGATTGATATACAATGTGTTTTAAAATCAGAAGTATTATAAAATGCGTGTGTGAGAGAGACAGAGAAAGACAGAGACACAGAGTGACAGATTATATATATATAGATAGATAGATAGCTAGATAGATAGATAGATAGATAGAGAGAAAGATTTAAAAGCAGCAAATGATGCAGGTGTGCCTGGGAGTTGGCACACGGATCTTTCTGTTCCTGGTTTCAGATCTTCAGCACATCTGGAGTTTTGTGGGTAAAAAGCAAAATAGAACTCTCTTGCATCACCCTAAACTCTCAAAAATATTCAAACTTCTTTTTCACATTCTGAGAAAAAACATGCTTCTAGATTTTTAAATCCTGCTTGTCTTTGTCTTTGTCTTTATAAGTGGAACTAGTAATAAAACTAGTATTTGCTGCTAGGTTTGACAAACACAAGTGAGTGCATTATGAAATCAGTTTTTATAATTACTTAAAAATGCATTAATCTATGCTTCTTTGCATCCCTAGACAGTTCCTTCTAAAATTTTATTTTTAACTAAAAGGATTTCAAAGCTTGGTATTTTTAAGAATTAAAGATCTAGTGTTTATGTTCTTTAAAAAATAAATTGCATCCCTATGAATAAGCAAAGGTTAGAAAAGCAGGTAATATTTTCTCTCATGTTTTATCTTTTTAATAGAAAGATTAGAATAATAGTGCATTAAGTTGAACTCAGATAGAATTTTCCTAATATTTTAGAAAACACATTACTTTTTCTATCTTTTCTGTACACATTTGAATTACTTTAAAAATTCCAAATTCATTATGTATCCCAGAGGTTCTCTTAATGTAGAATGGAGCACTTTTCTGTTAAACCTGCTTGGTGGCTGCAACTGTTCAAAGCAATTTGTTCAAGGTTGCACCTGAATTAATGCAGTGAGTAGTTTGTATGTTACATTACTTTTTAAAATTCAACACATAATGCAACCTTTTCAGTAATTCAGGACCAACATTAAAATATAAGTAGAGTAAATGATGTGACATGTGTTTGTAGGAGAAATGCTGAGAGACATTTTTTCCATTTACTTTCCCCTTTCTTTTTCCTGAGGGCCTAAACTTTTTCTCTTAGAAAGGCTTTGTGTCTAGCAGTATGAGAATAGAATGCAAATACCTGTATAAATGCAAAGAAATAATTCATCCATGACTGTTCTGGGGAAGTGTATTTATCAGATTACTTAGGAGATCTTGGGGAAGAGGATACTTTTACCAAGTACTTCTGAAAATAGTGGAGGAAGAAAAGCTCTGATTTTATTGTCCCAATTTTTGTATTGGAGTATATGTGGAAAGTTGGGGAATTTTAAATGGAAACATGGCTGTTTATGTGACTTTATGCTTCAGTTGGTAGAGTCTGGGACTCTTTTAAAGTAACTGGTAGAAACTGAGGCCTTTTGATTTCCCTGGTTGATTTGATTCTTCCTTAAATTCTTCCTACACATTTGTTCCATTTTCAGCAACCTTTCTGACCCATGTCCCAGCCCCTTAATCAAGTTCTTCCTATCTTCCAATATCAGCTCAGATGTTTCTTATTCCCGGGATCCTTGGATGTATAACTTTCTCACCTCTTGATTAGTTAAGTGCTTCCTCATCTTCTGAGTACCACATGGATTTATCTCTATGGTGGTTTACATCTCACAATCATTTGTTCATTTTTCTCCCTTGCCAGAGTTCAAGCTCTCCAATAGCTAGGATGAAGAGTCCTTTATTTTTCCTTCTATGATTTGACATAGTTACTCTATTAAATATTTTCAGTGTATTGCTACCCTTGTGTATTTCCCAATTTGTCTCCCATAATGAAGTTAAAGATTAGTAGACCATCTTCAAGATACCTGTAATTTTTGTTTTTCTCTAAGCATCACTATTTTTTCTATTATTTCTTTACATTGTTAATGAAATGGACTTTGTTTGTGCAGGGTATTGTACTGATTACTACCTTTCAGTTCTCTGATCCACACTACCCTATTCCTCTTCCTTGTATTGCTCAGAATAGACAACTGTTGGCTGTCTCCTGCTTGATAGACAAGAAGCTAAAAGACATTTTTATAAGATTTGAAAAGATAGTATTGAAATTTATTCAGGACAGTAAAGACTTAGAACTCAGACATTATTTTCCAGTGATATTAATTTGATCTATCCAATTCTTACATTCATACTAAAATAGCAAAATTGAATTAATTTGAAGATCTTTTGTAAAATTTACTTTGATTATATCAGTATGGATTTTCCCCAAGTCAGTCCATAAAATAAGATTTTATTATGTTTTTGCTATATATGTGTGTAAAGGGAAAAATATGACTTTCTTTCTTTGTTTCTTTCTTTCTTTCTTTCTCTCCCTTCCTTCCTTCCTTTCTTTTTTTAAATTCTGGCTTGCAATATCTCTTTATCTTTTTATCTCTGTGTGTCTGAAGAGACAGATATGCTTGTTAAATTTTCTAGGTTTTCTAAGCCTTAATAAACTTTATTAATATCTCGAGAAAAGGGGAATCACATAGTTTAGAGATTTTTTTTATTTTGAAAAAAATACAACCAAAGAAAACAAAACAGAGTAGAGTCAATCACAACAAAACAATGAACATGGTAGATGACTTCTAAACAGGGTAAAAGCAATTGATAATGGCTACCATAATGCCTTTTGTTATCTGCAATATACCTACCCATACCATCAGGGATGAGCAAAATCAAGAAAATTACAACAAAATAAAACAGTAAAACAAAAACAAAAACAAAACAAAACAAAAAAAGCAGAACAATGTAAGCAATACAGAAGTTCCAGATATTAGTAAAACAGCAGTGGCTACCATAATCTTTGTTATTTTCAGAGTAGTTGCCTACACCTTAAGACATACTACAATCAAACAACACAGGATACAGTAAGATCAATCAAAACAAAACAATGAAAGCAATACAGGGTTTCTAAACAAGATAATTGGACATCCTCAATGGCTGCAATTATATATTTTGTTATCTTTAAAATAGCTGTCTATGCCATCAAGTATAATAAAATCAAACAAATCAGAATAAAATGAAACTAATCAGAACAATGAAGACAATATGAGTTTCAAATCATGATAACAGATTAATAGTGGCCACTTCCTTCCCTTTTTAGATAATTCCTCCCCTTTGACTTTCCCTATATTTATTGTGTATTTTGGATTCCCCTAACTCCTTTAGTTTGTTATACTAGGAAGAAAACACAAAATTCACCCATGTGACTCTGAACCGTTTCATCCATGAGCATTATCACCAGTTGCCTCCATCCACCTAGAAGAGCCTTGAGATTATCTTCCTTTATAGTTGAGTAGGTTTCCACCACATAAAGTACCATGTCTTTCTTATCCATTCTGCAATTAATGGGCAGGCTGCCACTACTTTTTTTCTGGCTCCCTGTCACATAGGGCATTGTTCTCTCTCCTTTGACTTTCAGTCTATGGATTTTCTTTCCATTTAAATGTGCTTCTTGTATAGAGCATATTGATGGATCCTGTCTCTTGATCCACTATGCCTGTGTTTCTTCTATTGGTGCCTTGAGGCCCTCTTGCACTGCATTGTCTCTGCCATGCTCCCTATTTTTCCTGCCATTAGCTCCCTATTTTTCCTCTCCATTCAATTGACTGGCCCCACTTGATGGTCCCCTCTGCCATTGTTTCTGGGACCATGGTCCTTTTTTCTTTCTCTAGAATGTCCTTTACTATTCTTTGTAGGGTTGGTTTGGTGGTCATGAATTCCTTGAGTTGTTTTTTGTCATGGAAGTATCTTGTTTCTCCATTAATTTGGAAAGAAAGTTTTTCAGGGTATATCAGTCTGGGTTGGAGGTTGTTTTCTTTCAGGACTTGCAATACTTCACTTCAGCCTCTTATTGACTTGATGGCTTATGTTGAGAAATTTGCTATGATTCTGATGGGTTTTCCTTTATAGGTGATTTTTTTTTTTCTCTAACAGCTTTTAATATTCTATTCTTGAGTTGAATTTCTGGGATCTTGATTATTAAATGTCTGGGTATAGATTTGTTTTGGTTATGGCTAGCTAGAGTTCTATATGCCTCACTTATCTGCATACCAGATCCTTTTCCCATGCTTGGGAAGTTCTCCGAAATTATTTCTGTAAATAGACTCCTGATGTCATTTGTCTTGACCCCTGCTTTTTCACTCACATTTTTAATTCTTAAGTTATACTTCTTTAAGTTATCTAGCAGCTGTTGAATTGTTACTTCCTGAGTCCTTGTTATTTTTAAGAGATCTTTCCTTTCATGATCACAAGGTGCAAACCTGTCTTCAAGGTTTGAAAGTCTAGCTTCAGTTTCTTTCAAGTGATTTTTGCCAGCTTTCAGTGGAATTTTTAACTTTCTGGATATCTTTTTGAATCTGTTTCATGCATTCTGTATCTCTTTTATATTGTTCATTCATGGTTTCCCTCATTTTCCTATGCTCTTCTATTTTTTATCTGTGTCTTCTTTAGAGATGCTTAGTATTTCCTTTATTAGGTTTTCATTTCTTCTTTTACCTGGGATAGAATTTCTGTTCTAATTTCTCTTGTAGCTTCATGTAGTTGTTTCTTCACTTCAGTTGACATCACTTCAGTCATTTCAGGTATGCTATTCTCTATCTCCTCTGTGTTTACCTCCTGTGGACTTGTGCTCCTTCGGTTGGATGCCAGAGATTGCCCCCTCCCTCCTTGTCTCGACATATTCCTGCATGGGAGTGTAACTGGCCAGGACCTGTGGATCTAAGCTGTCTAGGAAGCTACACAAAGTTGTCTGGAATGCACATGGGAGTGGAACTGGGTCCAAGCAACTTTTGCGGGTCCGCCCACAACCTGGAACGGCCGGTGGAAGTGGGTAGCAGTCTTGGCCCCAGGCGTAACCTGCCCGACTCCAAGATGGCTCCTGTCCAATCACTCCCTCCTGTGGGGGTTCGAGTCTCCTACACTCACCACCATCCAGCGCTGATCTCTGTGTCTGCCACTCTCTTTCACCCCCGCGCCTCTCCACAGAGACTTCTGGGGTCAACCGTGTCCGTGAGTGCAACCATGACCACAACCATGACTGTGACCATGCATCTCCAGGCTCAACAGCTCTTCTCCCAGGTTGAGTCTGGCTCCAGGCTAAGGGACTGCCAGCCACCTTCTTTGTTTAAATTCTTCTTTTTTTTCTCCTTGTGGGCTTCAATTCATATTTTAGATTCTTCCTGGGTCCTGGGGACCCACTTCCTTCCTTCTTGTTCTCTCCATAATGCTGTGTTCCAGCATCTGAACTGTTTCTCTCAGACAGACTGTTTACTCTGCTGCTTACTGTTCCGCCATCTTTGATGGCCTCAGTTTAGAGATTATTTACGTCATATGCCATTTCTGTTTTATACTCACACAAATTAGCAGTAACAATGGCATCAAATTTCTTCCTCTATCAGTTTCCATTAGACTGGCTTAGGTTCTTGAAGGCACACAAAGATACCTCTTTCACGTAACAGTGCTGTTCACCTAATGTTTCTTCTATATCCTCTTCTGGTTACATGGGTTCATACTTTTGTCCCCTTTGTGGCTGTGTGGGGCTATGTAATTAGTCTGCATAATAAGTTGTAAGAACAGGTATCCTGTGTTATTTCCAGAGCAATCAGCTGATGGAAAACTCCCAGAATTCTTTTTTCTCTCAAAATTAACATTTGAGGTGGTGATTGTTCTGTGATAAATTATTACAAGCATGGTAAGTGGAAACAACAAAGATTTGTTGTTGTAAACAAATAAGCTGTTGTTTTTACAGCATGTGATTTTTCTTGTTGAAAAGCTATTTCAACAGAGTAATCCTCCTGATGTCTACCTTTGCTCTTAGTGATAAACCATATTTCACAAGGTAAATAAAAATCTCAGGTTTCTCATTCATTCTTGCTGATAGTCCAGTGTCTCTATCTCTGTCATTTATATTTTTGTGAAATTCACACACAGTCTACCTGTCTTGTTTTCTAACTACCTCCAGAGGTCCCAACAGCAAAAAGTTTTATGAAAGCTTGAAAATGTTTTTGAGAAATTCCCATCATCTAAAACTCCATTTCTAAAATGCATAATTAAAAATCATCTGCCTCCACCATCTACCAAATTTCTTTTTATCTTTTAAAGTTCTTTTCTTTCACATAAGGTTTTCAGTGTTTCAGCTTGTTTTATATCCTTTTGAATAGGAGGGGAGAGAATAGTTTCTGCTACCTTTCCTGCAGCCTAAGTTTAATAAACACTTTCCCCTGCAGTCTTTACATTTCTAAGTTAGCTCTTAACAGTATGAGCTGCAGGCTTGATCTTGATGCCTGACATGTCCATATCCTGGAGAAGGTGAAAATAACATGCAGATAGAGATGAAGAGTGCACAATGCATGTTTTCTCTAACATTTTCTGCTTTTAGCATAAATGGTGTCATGATTTTTTAAATGCTGTGAGAACTGGTACTCACAGTAACACATTTCTGGATTGCATTTAGGAGATCTGGAGTGCAACTGCCTTCAGATTTTGTGATTCCAGAGGGACTATATGTCTGCAAGTTGATAGCAAAACCTAAAGAAAGCCTCTTTCTTGTACCTTTTCCATTTAGCTTGAGCTGAGTGGACCTACAGAGACCCATGAAAGCAATAAGCAGAAAAGAAACAGGGCAAGGTTACGGGTAACAGATGGTAAATGAAAGAGTAACATCAGTATGGTTTGCAGTTTAACAGTTTCCACTGACTACAATGGCAGCACTGAGAGGTTTTTTTTTTTTAATCCAAAGTAAAGCCATTGTTTTTAATTCTAAGAAAAAGTCCATTTCTTCAGGATATGTTCATCTTTTCTTTATGATTTCAGGGCATTTTTGTTTTTCCTGGGAAAATATAGTATATAAACAAAATAGTTCATATATCTGTGATTGGTTAAAATGCAGTGGTAGCTGCTTAAGAACATTTTGAGGCTTCCCTTTGGCCAAGTGGTGACATAATAGCCATGGAAGACAAGGGCTTGGGTTTAAACTTTTTCATTCAGATTCTAGAAAGTGTCTGTGTAATAACATACTTTTCAATTTTTGTACTTCAAGGAAGAAAAAAGAATAGGCTTTCTTTTCAAAATACAACTGATTTTTTTTTTTGGCTTTAACATTGCCAGAGAGAGGGTCTCAGTGGGACATTCTGATCTCTCAGGTGTTTTAAGTTCAGAACTTCTCAAAGCTAAACTGGAAAATGACTTGGTATAGCAATTGTGTTTGCCTTTCAGGAGTGGTTTGCTTATTTCTTTGCTTATACTGAAATCTCACACAGAATTCTAGATTAAAACAAGGAACCATTAGATCTATTTTGTTTAAAGAGGGAGAAGTGATTCAAAGTCAAATGCTGAAGATTCCCTTTTTCGCATTTGACAATACCCATATATTTACCACAGGTAACTGAAAACTCCAGAAGTTGATAATTGAAGCAGACTGATATGGATTTGAATACTTCCTTCCTTGCTTCTTAGCTGTGTAATCTTGTATAAGTTGTTAGCCCATATAAGCACTGTTTTTTTTAATTAAGTATAGATAGTGACCCTTGCAAAGTTATTGTGAGATTGAACTGCGAGTGCATCAGTTAGTAGATACTCAACAAAAGATTATCCCTGTATCTTCCCCATTTTGAAGCTAAATTCAACATAATAGACCCAATCCTTAGAACAATGATTAAAAGTAATTCTTCCAATTATTTTTCAAATATTTATAGATTGCTTTGGATTTGTTTTTACTATTGTTGCCAAAATCAGCCCTGATTTTGTGCCTTTTTTCTTTTCTTTCTACTCACTTACAATGTGAAAAAATAGATGAAATGTTTTCTCCTTTATTTTATATTTGTCAAATTCTAATTAATGGTTATAAATAAAATAACCAATTCAAATAACTAATACCACAGCTTTGGAAATCTACCATTGTGTATTATTTAGCTTGCTATTTCATTTAACAAATAATGGTTAATATATCTTCTATAATTATCTAGTACATATTTTGATGACTTTTCTCATTGCAAATGGTTTGCTTAGAATTTCTTTTTTATATGTATAGGACTTCTATAAGTTTCCAAGATTGCATATTTTTATGTCATGTTTACACATATCTTGATGTGCAAAAAGTTTCCATGAAAATAGGAAATTATATTTAAAAATACTTATTTTGCACATAAAACTAGCCCAGTAAACAGTGAGATTAACATTCAAAGCCATTTGTCACTTTCATTCCATACCTTGGACTAAAATATTACAAGCTACTTTTCCTTCTTTCATCTTTCTTTTATATTAGGCTATCCTATTATTTAATGTTAGGATTCATTATGTCTTTGCAATATTTGTTTGATTCTACATTTGCACCCTGTTTTCCAGTAGGTTTACATTCCTTAAAATTATTGCATAAATGTTTTTAAAAATTGGAAAACAGATCCAGTGAATAAAGTTAACATTTTCTGGACTGACTTTAAAAAGTCACTGTGCTATTATTCATAGACTTATCAAAGAGTGATTGTTATGGGACCTTTCTGGAGAAGTTCTCTTTTTAAAAACAGGAACTAGTTGAAATAACTTACTATAAATAAAAAATTTACTTCTACCTTTTTATTAGCTGATGGATAGTTTTGATCTGAAGTCACTATTAAAGCACAATTTTTGTGGTCTTCTAATGTTGCAATTTCTTATCAAAGGGGAGCACATCATGAGGGAGGTATGAAGTGATTTTGTTGCCCACAGTGATTACAGTGTAAAATACAAATATCTTGTATATGTAATACATACATTGAAAGAGATTAACAACAAGACAGCTTCAAAGTTAACCAGAAAAAATAAGATGAAGAAAAAACTTATCTTAGAATAAGTTATGTGATTGGATATATCTAAAATGAATAATTTTTACAATGACAATCAGGTTTACATTCCTGACCCATTAACTAAATCTGGAAAATAACTTCACATTTTAATATAAGTAGCTGTTCAAAGAGTTTAGACAACTCACTTTCTTTGAGTAGATATTTAGATAAAAGAAAGTTAAACAGTATGCTTTATAGAAACTTTTTTCTCTGTGATATAGAATTTAATGGAGCAAAAGTATTCTTTAGGAAAATAGACTCAAGGGAAAACAGCTGGAATTCTTATAGGTTATAAATGAAGTGTCTTGGAATGAGCCTTAATATAGTTTGCTAATGTTTCCAAAAAATTGCCAACAAGTCTTCACATCTTTGAACTAAAACACACAAAGTTTATTCGGGAAACACAAACTAGATCCAAGCTGGCAGAACATTTCCGGGCCATGTGATCCAATGAATTAAACTTCAGTCATCACTTCCTAACAAAGCAGAGCTGAGGTTTCTATGTGAGCAAAATTTCCTAGTTTCAGTGCTGGGGGTTGCTTTTGAAAGATTCAGAGATGGGCACAAGTGAATTTTGATTTGAGACCTACAAGTAGTGTTTTTTCCACCTCCCAATAAAATTCAAAGTTTTTAACCACTCAGGTCTTTTATTACTTCTTTTCTATCATGTACAGTGGGGTGAATAATTAACAGTATGGAATGATCAAGGTATGAGTATGTGTGTGTGTAGTGGACTTATATTATCAATTTTAGCCCCCTTTTCAATCCATGAGCAATGGGTCATATAGACATACATTTTGATTTACTTAATTAAAGAATATGTGGTTTGCAAAATTACACTGAAAGAGAAAAGTATTATGGTCCAGGCCTTCTACTTAGTTAAAATACAGATTTACTGTCAGATCAGAAATATCAGAGAAAGTCTTTTCCATAGTGTTATAGTTCTTATCTTAATTGTGTTAGGAAATCATGTTCTCTATTTTTTATATTTGTACACTCACGTTTAGTATTTAAATATATAATAAACATGTTTTCTAAAATACTCTTTGTCTTGAAATCAGAAGGTTAGATTGATTAGAAAAAGACAAAAAGGAGAGAAAAGCTTTTAAGCTTGTGGTTTTTACTAATACTTTTGATAATAGGAATTTCAATCACCTTATAAATTTTAGTATCCTATATATGAGATTATTAATGGGTTATGAATTCTATATTTTTAGTTAAAATTAAACTCAGTCAATTTCATAGTAACAAGCCATAAAATCTCATTAATGCCAGAAGGACAACAGTATTCTATAGCATTTTGATCTCACATCCTTATAAGTAAAATATGTTGAACAAATACAACATTCACATGTTCACTTATTTTTGTACTACAATACAAAGTATACACATAAAATAACACCAAATATACAAGAATGAAATACCATTTTCTTATATAGAGGGTGTCTTAGTTACTTCCTTCATTGCTGAGACAAAATACCAACATAGAAAGTTAAAGGAAGAAAGATTTATTTTGGCTCACAGTTTGTAGAGGTTTTAGTCCATAGTCAGCTAACTCCAAGGCAGGGCAGCATGGCAGAAAGGCATGACAGAGAAGAATCAGTTCATAGCATGGTAGGTAGAAAGCAGAGCAGCAAAACAGTAGTAACAAGTTACCTTTTCCCTTTTATCCCATCCAGGCTACAAATCTGTTGTGTGGTACTATCCACACCCAGGATGAACCTTCCCATTATCCACAACCAGAACCATAATAAACCAATTAGTGAACTAATCCAGTACCACACACCCTATTTCAGCATCAAACATCCATGATCCAGCCGCCTCCCCAAAGTCCCACGTATGAGCTCATGAGGCTTTGGGGAGACATGTAGATACAATTCAAAGGGAGTTAAATACAACCACTGTGCCTTGAAAAATAAAGAAAATGGGAATATTGCTGCTTCTTTTATTCTGTGCTTGTATTTTTGTGATGATTCTAGGAAGTCTCCACAAGCTGGGGACACATGCACGGTTTTCGTGGTCGCTTCACCTGGCAAAGCCTGACAAGGGAGTGAGAGGTGCTCCCAACTCCACAGGGTGGATGGTCTTTAACCCTCATCTTGTATCAGAATCACCTGTGTAAAAGCAACACAGAAGCCTAGGCTTTAACCCAGAGATTTGGTTTCATTTTTTGTGATGAAAGGAGGGTCTAGGAAGTGATATATTATAAAAATCCTTGCAGGAGAAGTTTTGTGCAGCTGGGGTTGAGAAACACTGTTGTGGACCCTCGGTTGGGTTCCAGTGGAAGTTCCCTGCAGGTCGTGGTGTGATGCCCAGCCGTAGAGCCTGCTGAGACAGGCAAGTGTTTGAGAAAACAGGATGGAGGAAGTGGTCTGTCTGGTCATAGAGGATGGCAGGGTCTTTGAAAGAGGCGTTCATTGGAACCAGCAGAAGCAACAAGCATATTGTCCATGGTGATGGTGCCTAGCAGAAGCTGTGCTGCTGAGGGTGAGGGCTGGCTGCTCTGAGTGCTTTGGTGAGTCCTCAGGAAAAGACCATGTGGACTGAGATCTGGAGTGAGCAGGCGTGAACAAAGACTATCTATTGGAACCTACGTTACTGTCATTTTTATGCCATTAGACCTTCCACAGCCTAAAAATGCATAGAGAAACTCAGCTTACTGCATTAGTATTGTAACAATTACCAACTTTTACAGGCAGCTTCACGAATTACAAAACTCCTTTATGTGTATTATGTTATTTGATCTACACTTCATCCCTGGAAGGTAGTGAGATAAAAGCTCTTCCTTGTGTCTTCAAAGGAAAATAATGAAGTTCAGAAATGTTAAATATTTGCCTGAAGTCATAGACTATTAAAGGGCAGAACTGGAATGTCAACTTACTTCTCTCAGCCCTTTTTATTTTTCCACCACACCCTGAGCCTGAGCTAATAGGTAGTTTTTGGTTATGCGTAGGAGAGGATTTCCATGTGTTTACTGGTTATTGGCTTGTTTACAAAAGGGGTAAAACTTTCAAAAGGTTTACTGTTTTTGTTTTCCACCCCAGTCACAGTTATTTCTTAACTGTGTTACTTGTTAAAATACTGAAATGATTCTTGCTCATTTAATAAACTGTTACTGACCTGAGCCTCCAATCCCTCCTCTACCATATCTTCTACCACACCAATTCTTTTTGTAGAAAAAGAATTTCTCTTCTCTGTCTTCTCCTGCACTTCAGCTATCACTGCCTTAATTTGGACTTTTACCATCTCTTGGATAGACTCTTGCTAAGAGTCTGGATTTCAATCAAGGCTTGCCCTTTGTTGATAGGATTTTGCTTAAACTTCTAAGTTTGAACACAAGGTCCTCTTCACTGTGGTTCATGCTTTTTGCGTTAGCTTCATATCTTAACCAAACCAGATCATCTTGTATTGTATGCTCATGTTGCAATGAAATACCCTGAGTTCTCCAAATGCGTCATAATGCTGTTTCCTGCTAATGCATCTTGACTCAAGTGACTCTCCATTATGAACTCATGCCACCTTTACTTTCTGGTGAGTACTTACTAACACATTGACTACACTTAAGTTTCTCATTCTCTACTAAACAATAGCCATACTCCTTGTGGCCACACCCACTCTCTTCTTTATGAATTCATTTCTCATGTGTACTTATACCACAGCACCTATAAAGCCTCATTCATTTATTTGTGTGGCTCTTACTTCTTTTAAACTGTATACTCTTTGGGAGTGTGAATTGTGTCTCAACAGTTTTATCACCTGCAACCCAAAACACTGTCTGACATACAAGGTATTCAATAAGTGTCTATCACATAAGTGTTATAATTAACAGAAGTTAATGTCTGATTGAGACTTCTTCCTCAAATGTATCATAGAGCTTCTCAATAAAAGCCAAAAATCAGGTTAAAAGTATTACAAAAGATTTTTTGAGTTCTTCTTTCAAGTCCATGAAATAATACATAATGATATATTCATAAATGTCAGTTGACAGACACTGCTGAGTTTTTCAAAGCAGTAGAAGTCCTGAATCCAGACACACATGCAAACACCAAACAGGAAATAAGTCTGTACCCTGTAATTAATAGTTTATTTGGAGCTGGGTCATCTCTGTGAGCGTGGAAACATCATTTTCGATCAGAACAGGACTAATGTTGAGTGAACTCTGGCAAGTTTCTTTTTAAAGAAGGACTTTAAGCATCACTTCAGTGCTTAAATAATTAGAAATACATTAATAACACATTTTAGTTCTAAGTTTGTGCCATAAGTGACCTGATTCTTTTCTTTCAACACAATAGGAGGGAGAAAGGGAGAAAAAAAACCAAATACTGTTTACGTACCTCTGAAATGAGGCAGGGAATTCCCATTTTGGAAACTAAGAAAAAATACTTCCCAAACCTCAATTTATAAATGCTGGGCCAAACACATAAATCATTAACATTTTAGGATTTGTTTGTGAATACACTTGATTGCTAAGGCAGAAACTCAACATTGCAGTAGTCTCTTCATTATTTATCCAGTCTTATAACCTTGAAAGAAACAGTGTACCAAGGCATGAATTATTTTTAAGTGCATTAATATCTGTGGAATCTCTCCCTACTGGATTTCAGGATTAAGGGAGTTGTTCCAGAATACTTTTGAAGGAGATGGAATAAGTAATTCTAACATCTTTAATTCACAATACAAAGAGTCAAAATGTTCAATTTCCAACCTTCTGGAATGATGCTATAAAATTTCTTATCCTCAAAGTACAGACTAGGAATTATACGGCAAGTGACGGACAATGCTCTGCAAAAAAAAAAAAGTATACAAATAAACACATAAGCACACCTAAACACATGAATGCACCCAAAATATAATGGGTTGATATGGCATTTATTTATTATTATAGATATTAATTTGGTTAGACTGAGGCCTGGTATGTAGTATAGGCTGGCCTTGAACTCACTATGTAGCCCAGGTTGGCCTTGCACTCATAGTGATTCTCCTGCCTCAGTCTCTCCAGTGCTGGGATTATAGGCATGCACCACCACAACTGATATGCCTTTTAAAGTCTTGTCAGAGTAAGAATGAATACTCATTCAATGAGGATGAAGAAAAATATTTATGTTTGTGCTTTAAATTGAAAACAACCTTATTTTCTATAATTTCTAACAATTTTTTATGCATAATTTCATGAAATTTAGGATACCATAATAGATCTTTCATATATTGCCTCCTTAAATGGACAAGACAGCTGGTGGGATAGAGAGGGGAGACTCAGAAACTTTTACTACTTGTCAGCATACAAATGGACAGATACCAGGAGTAAAGTTAGTGTAGGTATATTTTTAAAATTAATTTTATTGGTACATTTTAGATAAACATAATGATTGCATTTATCATAGGGAATTTGTATCTGTACCTAATATATCTTGATTTTTCTTTTTTCTCCATTGCCCTCCCCTTTCTTTTGGTTATTTACAAAAGCATATTTATAAAAGCTGTTTCCATTTTTTTCTTATATTCTCTGTTTTCTTTTCCTTTCCTCCCTCTCCCTTGTTCTCCTTCCCATCTGAACATTTTTTTCCCTATGTCTCAATATCTATAATACAGTTTGGCCCTTATTTACACTTTTGGTTTCTCACACCAGAGAAACTATGTAATATTTAAACATGTGTGTCTGATTTATTTCACTTAAGAGTATGATCTCAAGGTGCATCATTTACCTAGAAATGGCTCGAGTTTATTCTTCTTTATGGCAGAGTAGTACTCCATTGTATAAAAAACTCATATCTTCTATATTGATTCATCAGTTGGTGGGCAGTCAGGCTGTTTTCAGGACTGAGCTATATTACAAACTGTGCCACTATAAACATGGGCTGTTCATACATCACTTTAGTATGATGTTTTCAATTCTGTTAGGAAGATTCCAAGAAGGGGACATCTGGGTTAAATGAAACCTCCAGTTTTAGTTTTTTGAGGTACTCCACACTGATTTCCACACTGGTTGTACCAGTCTACACTCCCAACAACAATGGAGAAGTGTTCCTTTTCCCCAGCTCCACCAACATTTGTTATTGATTGATTTGTTAATAATAGGTAGCCATTCTTTCTGGAGAAAGATGGAATCTCAGAGTTGTTTTAATGTGTATCTCTTGAAAGATCAGTGATGTTGAATATTTTTTCATATATATGTTTGCTGTTTCTAATTCATCTAAGAAGTGTCTATTTATTTAAGATGCCCATTTTTGGACTGGGTCTTTAAATTTGGGAAGTCTGATTTTTTTT
>RJWT010028131.1:0-15302 GCA_004365215.1 Cuniculus paca
AGGCTGGTCTCAAACTTGCAATGATCCTCCTGCCTCCACCTCCTGAGTGTTGGGATTACAAGTATATGCTACCATGCCCAACTATCATTTTTCTTAAGAACAAAATCCTGTCCTCAATGGTCAGTATTTTCCTTCTGCCAAGAGTTATGTTTCCAATTCACTGTGAGAATATCTAGCTAACTGGGCAAGTCTATTTTGCTAAAGAAAAAATTGAAGGAGCCCATCTTAGTTATTTTTCTCATTACTGAGACAAAATACCCAACATCCATAAGTTAAAGGAGAAAAAGTTTATTTAGCTTACAGATTGTAGAAGTTTCAGTCCATAGTCAGCTTATTCCAAGGCAAGGCAGCATGGCTGAGAACAGTCCAATGCAGGGCGATCAGGAAGCAGCAACAGCAGTACAGCCTTCCAGACTTTTATCTCATTCAGGCCACAAGCCTATTGGATGGTGCTACACATACTTGGGGTGGGTCTTCCCATTATTCACACTCCGAACTATGCTTAAACCAAGCAGGTGGTTACTTTAGTTACCACACCTTTAATCAACACACATTTACCTGTGATCCAGCCACTTCAAAATAGCCCCAACCATGAGCAAAGGAGGCTCTGGGGGGACATCTAGATAAAGGCCATAACAGCCTAAGAAGAGCTCAAGGAAACGTAAGTCCTCAGCTTTTTCTTTTTCCTATCTTCTCATCCTTCCAAACTTTCCTGTCCCCAGATATACTCTCGCCTTCCCCAAGAGGAGGTTAAGGCATGCTGAGGACCTTATGGGAGGTCAACTAATGATAATGCCTACAATAGCCAACTACCTTTCAAGTGCAGAAACTTATTTTTAAAAGATATTTCTAGCATTTTTATAATTATAGAAGAAATCCAAGATTTTTGTATGAAATATAATGGTATAGAATTGTATAAAATCAAAAATGAAAATTACAGAGAAAGGCAGCCCCTCAAAAATAAGAAATCTTAATATCTCGCCTTCCAGATCTTTATCCTTACACATATATCCATTGCCAAATTTTTTCTTTTAACAAGATAGATCCTATTACAATAATACCTTACACCTTGCCTTTTGTGCTTGATCATATATTTTAAATATCTTCCCACATCAGTGTTAGAGACTTACATGAATCCCTTTTAAGAATGCCACCATATTCCACTGTATGGCTATACCATGACTTATTATTTTAATCAATATGCCACTGAAAGTACATTTGTCCGATTCCTTTCACTAGTATAAATGATGTGTAAAACTGCAATGTTAAGTAAGCTACCAGCATTCTCTATAATTACAAGAGGCAGAAAAAGATAAAAGTTTCACTCTCAGGGCATATGCTTTTAAAAACTGGTTCTAAAAAGACTCCAAGTGTAGGCTTATACATAGATTAACTTAATGTTCACCAAGAGGACTTCTGTGGTGGGCCAGTGTCTTGGTTACTTTTTTCTCATTGCTGGGACAAAACACCTGACAACCAAAGTGAAGCAAGGAAAGGTTTATTTAGCTTACAGTTTCTGGAGATTTTAGTCCATAATCAGCTGGTTCCAAGGCAGGGTGGCATGGCACTGGGGCAACTCTTCAAGGCAGCAGTCAGAGCAAAAGAGGAAAGTAATCCTCCTCTCCTCCCTTATATGGTACACAGGCCAACCCCCTCCCCCACCTTCAGGGTGGGTGTGATACTCACAAAATGTCCTTGCCCTCCTTTGTACAAGATGAGGATATTTACAAAGTAAGAACCCTGGCAACCTGCTGAGTCTCTCAGTTAAACTTCTAAACTTCTCAGGTTGGCACAAGGTATCAACCATGACAATCCACCTCTTGTCAACTTGGCAACCAGACATATTTCTTTAAATCAGCCTTCAGATACCAAGACATGCTAATTTTTATCATTTTGCAACTTGAACATTATAACACAGCTCTAACAATCCTTAAGAACCAGCAGTAAGTCTATCAACATTATATTACATTACAAACAAAACATTTTGTCCTTGGCCCCCAAAGACTCATGTATATCTCTTTATGTAAAAAGCATTTATTCTAGCTGCAAGAGTTGCTAAAGTCCTAACAGTTTCAGCATTGCTGAAAAGTTCAAGTCCCAAGTCTCTTCCCAGATGGAAGGCAAACCTTAACTGCAAGCACCTGTACAAATGAAAACAAAATTAAACACTTCCAACATGCAATGGCACAAGATAGACATTACCATTCCAAAAGTTACAAACAGAGAGATACAAGGCATTGGAACCAAAGCAAGTCCAAAATCTAACAGGACAAATGTTAAATCCTATAGTTGCTCATCCAGCATCTGAAGGAATCTGTGGCAAATTGTGATCTCCAAAGGGCTTGGGTGGTTCCACCACTATGGCATTTTTGGTGGTTTTAGCTCCTACCGCTTCTCTCTTGGGCTGACTTTGCTCCCTCATTGTGGGTTTCCTTAGATGATTCATGCTCCTGGCTTTTCCAAACTTCTGGGTTCTCCACTGGGGCTGTCACTGCAGCTCTGGCTTTATATTCACAGCTTCACACACTGCCTTCTCAGGGGCACACTGCCTGGTCCCCCAGGCCTTTTGTAATCAGGGCAGATGCTGTCTTAACCTCAGAACTTGTGCATTCTCCATGCACCTAAAAGCAGCAACATGTGAATGATGCCAAGGTCTGCTGCTACCTGGAGCAGTAGCCAGGCTTTCCTCTCTCTTGGCTGTAGGGTTTGAGTGCCTGGATCGCTGGGCACTCTGGGCACTCTGGGCTCTCTGAACTTGATTGCAAAGAACAGATTCTCTATGTTGCTGCCATTGTGGAACCTCTTGGGCCTCTGCCGCCATCCTGGAACATGGTGCTCTGAGGCTTTCTCCTCAGAGCAAAGCCTTCCACTTTTGCAGTTGGGAAGCTGCAAAGGTTCGAGACTTGCTGTTTTTTGCAATGCCTTCAAGTCATCTTTTTTATTTTGTTCCTTCTCAGCAATGGAGATCTTAGTTCTATCTTTACAGTCCCCAGCTTTACTGGAGCTTTCTTTCTGGCCAAACTCACAGTGTTTTAAAACATCCTGCTGGGATCTTTGTTCTTGATTCACAACATATATCTGGTTAAAAGCCCCCAACAATAGCCATGCCACAGCCTGAACATTAGACTGCCTTGAAATTTCTCCTGCCAGATTAATTAGTCTGCTACCCTTAATCTCAGTCTCAGGCAAAGTCTCTGGACATGAGCAGAATGCAGACAAACTTTCTGCCAAGCCATTACACACATGGTGTGGAGTCCAACAACCAATGCCAATGTTCTTCCCAGCAGAAACCTCCTGAGCCTTGTCCTTACTGGCAGGCTTTCTATCAACCTTCTGGTCTCCTGAGCTCTGACCAGATTCTCCCCTGAAGAACAGCCTAAATTGTTCTAGCTCTATGCATTCAGGCAACATCTCTGAACCTTTCCAAACTCTTCCCACAAGCCATTCCCAAAGGCTCTTGAACCACATGGTCACGTATAGTTGCAGCAACGACCCTACTCCTGGTACCAAATTCTGTCTTGGTTACTTTTGTCTCTTTGCTGGGACAAAATACCTGACAACCAAAGTGAAGCAAGGAAAGGTTTATTTAGCTTACAGTTTCTGGAGATTTCAGTCCATAATCAGCTGGTTCCAAGGTGGGGTGGCACGGCACAGGGGCAACACTTCAAGGCAACAGCCAGAGCAAAAGAGGAAAGCAATTCTCCTCTCCTCCCTTATATTATACACAGGCCAACCCCCCCACTTCAGGGTGAGTGTAACACTCACAGAATGTTCTTGCCCTCCTTTGTACAGGATGAGGATATTTACAAAGTAAGAACCCTGGCTCCCTGCTGAGTCTTTCAGTTAAACTAAAATTCTCAAGTTGAAACAATGTATCAACCATAACAGCCAGTTTGCAAGGATATCATAGTCTCAATAGGGTGAGGAAACTCCCACACAAAATAATGATCCTTCTTAGGATAGCAGACGCTAACAGGGAAGAACAGTGTTGATGAATCATTTTGAGCTCTTGTGGGTTTTTGGAGCCAAACTGGTATGAAGAGTAGACCCAGGTATGGGCTGTGGAGAGGTAATGGCCTGATTCAGGAGTTTAAAGGCCAACAAGAATGAGAAAAGCATTCATTCAGGGGTACAGAAGAGTTAGCTAGGCCTGGAGAGTCAGAGGTTGTCAAGTATGGAAAAGGTATTCATGTAGAGGGGGCTGTGGTAAGAATGGGTGTCAGATCTCAGGTAGCATGAAGAGGCCCACCACACAAGTTCTTGTCCCTTGTTTGTGCCACAGAGGTTTTTTTTTTTAAACCTCTTTTTCCACAGGTTTTTTTTTTAACTTACTGGATGACTTTAGGACTAGATAAAAGTATGTATTAATAGCTTTCTTCTTTCACTATCAAAAGACTCTTTGGTAAACAATAAATTAATCTGTGCAAAAGCCTACACTTGAAGCCTTTTTAGAACCAGTTTTTAAAAATACATGCCCTGAGAGTGAAACTTTACATTGTATCTTTGGTCAGTGATATCCATTGAGTTGGTTCCTATCTCCTATTGATAAGATTCTCCTGAAGGCTAATTCCATTACTTTTTGGAATGACAAGATGTTCAGGCTGAACTTGTTCTTTTTCTGTTCCAGAACTGAAATCAGCTATTTATTCAGAGTCCTGTTTTCTTTTGTTGAAAAATTATATTTAGAAACCACAGTCTGGGTGCTGGGATTTTGCATTATGCTAAGGATAGTCTTTACTTCTAGAGCTTTTCATTACTCAGTGCTAGGAAATACTCTTGTTTTATTTTAAAGGTAAAATCATATTATGAATTCATATTGATATTTCCAATTCAAATTTAAGGTTACAGGCTTTTTTACATATCTCTTTTATACTGATGTTTCTTTTCTTCATTTCCAGTAGTGCTACTATTTAATTCAACATACAACATATATTTAATGTTTCAAAACTGTATTACTAGTAATATTACTAACATTATGGTTGTTGAATGTAGTATAATATTTATTTATGATTTTCATCCTTATGATGTATATACTACTAGGGATATAGTTAAATTATTGTCTTAAAGTCATTTAAAATAACTCTTCCTTATGTTATTAAATTACAAACTTGGTATGCAATTGGGTCATTTATTTCATTATGTCTTCAAATTTTAAAGATTGCTTTTTTCCCTTTTTCCTTCATTTTTATTTCTATTCTATTTAACATTTGTGGGATTCCAAAGTCAAAACTGTGAAATGAGGTATATTCAAAGAATCCACTCCTATTATTCCCCTATAGCTCAAAATTCTCAAGCATTTTAGTTTTATCCTTCTACTGCTTTTTTATTTGCCCTCTTATTCAGATAAAAAGTTTTTTATACACCTTGCTCCTCTACAGCAATGATGTATTAAATAGCTAGATACCCACAAGAAGTTTCAGTCCATGCAAGAAAATCAATGATTTTTTTTTTCCCCACTGGAACCAACTTTGGTTTCGTTTTCTGTTTTTCTTATACTTTTTTCAACTGTTATTTCTGAGCTATCATTCATTTCCACTCCCATACTCTTTCAAGAGGTCTTAATTTCAGTCTTCTAGGAAAAGATAAGAGTTGCTGCAGATGCTAAAGTACAGGCTTTCGCAGATAAGAGGTCATAGCGGCCTCTCCAGCTATCTACCAGTTTTCTTCAAGGCAAATGATGTGAAGGTTGGTACAGGGGTGGGGGAAAGACAAATACAGAAACAAACACTATGAAGACAGCACACGATTTTTTTTGTCATCCCTGATGTGTTCTATATACTACTGAAATTAATGGTTAAAAATGCATTCTGCAATGTAGATGAAAGCATGGCACCATTGGCTTCACAGTATGACTGATGACTATTTAACAAAACCACTGACTTCTGATAAATCTATCTAGAAAAATAAATTCAGCACTCTCCAGAACAATTTGCACCTTATTCTACTAAGTGCAAAAAGGTTCAGGAATGGGTTCCACCTTAAATACTTTATAAGACCAGTTTCAATATGCAAAATTGGGGGCTTTTCAGGTAACCCCTTTTTTATTGCTTATCATTAATTTGACTAAAAGTGTTTGACCAAGAAAAAAAGATTTCAGCTTCAAACTTGTTAGTTTCTGTTTGGTCATCTCCATCTAAATATTGTGCAGTCTTATCATCCCCTGTATCTTTTTCAGCTGCTAAATCCTGTCAGTTTTTGATACCTCCTGAAACAGCCACCTTCTCTCCATTTATACTGCTGACACTGGAGTTAAGGGCCTTGCTCCCTCTAATGAAGACTTTCAGGATGGTTCCTTTTCTGCCCTACATACCTACAGCCTGATCTTCCTTCAGTTCCTTACCACCTGCTGCTGGGTGAATCATTTGAAAAGATTTTCGTGGTAACATCACTTTTAGCTCTTTCAAAAAACCTGAAGAAGCAATTTTATTAAATCATAATTAAGCAAAAATGAGATGAGGAAGTGGGAAATAAGCAATAAAATTGATTAAAAACACATTTTGTATTTATTTTGTTTTTTTAATCAGATTTTATTGGTACACTTTAGATAGGCATAATAATTACATTCATAATAGAGAATTTGTACCTGTATATCATATAACTTGATTCATTTTTTCCCATTCCCCTACGCTCCCTTCAATTCCTCCTTTCCTCCCCATTTACAAAAGCTTTGTTTCTATATTTACCTCCTTTCTCACTTTTTTTACTTTTCCTTTCTTTCTTTTCCCTCTACCCACTCCCTTTTTCCTCTCCCCATTTGAACATTTGCTTCCTACTTCACAATACCTATTATACATTTTGGTCCTCATTTACACTCCCAGTGTATTATGCATATATTACATTTCTTGATTTGTGTATGTTGAACCATTCCTGAGTCCCTGGGTTGACTCCTGCTTGTCATAGTGATAACCTTTTTATGATTTGCTGCATTCTGTTTACTAGTACCTTACTGAGGATTTTTACATCTATGTTCATTAGGGAGATTGACCTATAGTTTTCTTTTTTGGATGCATCTTTCTCTTGTTTTAGTGTCAGGGTAATACTTGCCTCCAGGAATGCTTCCCTTTCAATTTCATTAAAGAGTTTGAGGTGTAATAGCATTATATCTTCTCTAAATTTCTTGTAGAATTCAGCAGTGAATCCATCAGGACCTGGGCATTTCTTTGTTGCTAAATTTTTAATTACATTTTCATTTTCATTAACTGATATTGGGTTATTTAGAATTTTTATATCTTCTTGATTCAACTTGGTAATGTGTATATGTCTAGGAACCTATCCATTTCTTCTGTTTTTCATCTGATTAGAGTAAAAATTCTCAAAGTAGGTATTGATGATCTTCCAAATTTCCACAGGTTCTGCAGTGATTCGCCCTTTTCATTCCTAATTGCATGAATTTGAATCTTTTATTTCCTATTTTTGATAAGGTTCACTAAGAATTTACCAATTTTGTTTAATCTTTGAAAAAACCAACTCTTTGATTCATTGATTCATTGTATTTTTTTCTTAGTCTCAATCGCACTGATTTCTACTCTGATCTTTATAATTTCCTCCCTCATACGGCATTGGACTTGACTTGCTCTTCTTTTGTTAGAAGCTTGAGGTGCAAAATTAGGTTGTTTATTTGAGCTCTTTCTGCTTTCCTGATATGAGAATTTACCACTATAAATTTCCCTCTTAGGACTGCTTTCATCGTGTTACATAAGTTCCAGTATGTTGTATCGGCATTTTCATTTAATTATAAATATTGTTTAATTTCTTGTTTAATTTCATCTGTGACCTATTGGTTGTTCAGGAAGGTGTTATTTAATTTCCATGTGTTTGTGGAGTTTTGCTGTTCCCTTGGCCATTGATTTCCAATTTTATTGCAGTATGCTCAGATACTATGCATGGGATAATTTCAATTCATTTGCATTTACTAAGCATGTTGTATGACTAGTATGTGGTCTGTTTTACAGAACATCCTGTAAGCAGTTAAGAAGAATGTATACTACTTTACCTAGGATGTCATATTTGTTGTTTTCATTTTTCTCCTTTTTATAACAACACTGGGAAGATCTAGGGGTAATAACCACATCATAGTCCAGTACCAGAGGACTGGGGACTGAACCAAATAGATACCAACATCAAACCCTTAATAAATTTGGAAGGTAAGATTTTGGGACAGACACAAAAACCAAGAACTTCCTATACATAGAAGACATCCCCGAAGAACAAACATTTCATAGGGAGGCCTCGATGCTAGTGATAAAGCTATCTACTATAAAAACTTAGAAGAATAAACACAGAAAACAAAATAAAAATTTAAAAAACAGAAAATGATAAGACACAGAAGCAAAATGCAACCCCAGACCTCCAACCCAACCAGAACAAGTCCAGGAGACAATAAGTAGAAGAAAATGGAAGACACACACCTGAAATTTCTGAAATGATCATAACAGAAGTAAAGAAACAAACCTATGAGGTTATAGAGGAGGTAAGATCAGAAATAATCTCTTGGGTGATGAATATAGAGTGATTCTTGATATTTTTCTTTCTATCTTTGAGGAGTCCTGACAACCGTTATAAGTGTTTGGTCACTACATAGCTTATTGAGAAAAATCCAAACTCTATACTCTTGAGAAATTTTCTTTTACAGCCTAACCTTACTTTTCCAGTTATACCTATTAAGATTTCCACTCATGCATACTTTGCACAGTTATAGTAACTAGTGTAGCATAATTGTCCTGCCTGCTTTACCTACATGCTTCCTCCATGTGAATGTACTCTTCAACCATTATTCTGAGAACAAGCCAGCGTCATGGTTAAAAACACTGATACTAATAACTACAGTTTGTTGAGTGCCTAATCTTGGCAAGGGAATATGTTAGGTAATTAACATATGTTAATTACTAAACAATCTTGAGATATTTCTATGATGAGAAAATGAAATCAAAGAGGTAAAATAATTTTCTCACAGTATACTCTATATTGAGGGATTTATGCTCTTTGTTTATACCAGTGGTTGTCAAATTTTAGAGTAAATTGAAATTATCCAGAAAAGTTATTTTAATATACTTATTCCTGAGGAATATTCTCTGAATCTTGAGTCTTTGTGGCTGCTTTCGAACCCTGTAGTTTGTTTTATATTTTTTACCAGGAGATTAAAGGAATGAGATCCTGGGACTTACAGTCTTTGAGCTACACAGTATTATACCAAAGTGTAACGTCTTTCTTTTTGTGTTTCATCACTTGGAGATCTGTAAATAATATTTATGAGATTATATTTGGGAAATTATTTTTGTCACTGGATGTGGTGGTGCATGCTTATAATCCCAGCACTTGGGAGGCTGAGGTAGGAAGATTGCTGCAAGGTCAAGGTAGGCCTGGGCTACATAGTGAGTTCAAGACCAGACTGAACTGCATAATGAGACCCCGTGTCAAAAAAAAAAGAGAGATCTTGTAAATTTTCTATTGCTTTAAATATGGAAGGCATTTATAATATTGCTCAACATAACTATAATGGAAACATTTTAATATTTTAAACTTGCATTATAAAATGTGATCTAGCAAAGAGGTTTCATTAACATCATTAATAAGTACATTGAATACCTATGCATGTTGTGCAAATGATTCATGTACTTGCTTTGAAATACACAGATTATCATCAGGAAGAAATGTTTTGTCTCTTTTCCTTCCACTCCAGATGTGGTACTGAATAGGCGGAAACATCACAACCAAACAAATATGACTTACATTCCAGTGAAGTTTTCTGTGTTTTGACCAGGCAAAGAAATAACAGGAGTTACAACACAGACGTGTCAAAAATGGTTCTTGTATCCAAAGAAATATATCTGAAGACAGTTTATTTATAAATTTAATTGGCACAAATAATTTGGTGCTTTTTTTTCCCCCATACTCAAATAGTAGATCTTTAGCCAAAATTGCTACCAAAACAGGTGTGGTATTTATGTGACATGAAATGGAGAGTGAAACAATGAAACTTTACATTGTAAATTTTAATCAAAGTTGCTATCGTCTAATTGAATATGAATTATCTCAAATGGACATTTTTTTGTTAAAATTTCCAAAAGACCTTTAAAATTGAGGCTATAAAGAATGTTGTTGCAAATTGTGTGGGGGATACTGAAGAGGAGCAAAACCAGGAAAACGAGGGCAAAAAAATAAATCATGGCCAGGCGTGGTGGCTCACGCCTGTAATCCCTGCACTCGGGAGGCTGAGACAGGCGGATCATTGTGAGTTTGAGACCAGCCTGGGCTACAAAGTGAGCTCAAGGCCAGCCTGAATGGCATAGTGAGACCCTGTCTCAAAAACAGGGCTGGGGATCTAGCTCAGCAGTCTAAGCGCCTGCCCGGCAAGCGCAAGGTCGTGAGTTCAATCCCTGGTGCCGCAAAAAAATAAATAAATAAATCATGAATCTGTTAAAGGACTTCGATCTAGAATATGTAAAGAACTATTGTAATTCAGGAATAAAAGGATAAATGATTCAATTAAAAATGGAAAAAGGGTCTGATTAGATCTTTTTCCCAAGAAAATACACAAATGACCGATAGCCAACCACATAAAAAGATGTCCAATTTTGTCAGTCATCAAGAAAAGGCAAATCAAAACCTCAATGAGATATCACTTGGACAGGATTTAGAGCAGAAAGATCTGCAGGAAGGATCTTAAAAACAAAACAAAAATAGAGATAGCAGGTGGTGATGAGCATATTGAGAAACTGAGATTTTCATGTAGCCAATATAAATGTAAAATATTGCATAAGAAAAAGTCTAGAAGTTTCCCAAATGATTAAAAACAGTGACCATGCAAGGCACCAATTCTACCTCCAGATATATGCCCATAAGATATGAAAATATGTCTAAACAAAAGTTTGAACATGAGTGTTCATAGCAGAATTATTTCTAGTAGACAAAAATGGAAACAATTCTTAATATCCATCAACTGATAGATGAATATATAAAATGTGTGATGTCCACACAATAAATTAGTCAGCAATAAAAAGTAATGAAGCATTAACACATGCTACAAATGCATGAAAATATGTTAAGTGTAATTAAGCATTCACAGAGGATTACATATTACAGGATTCCACTTATGTGAAATGTGCATGTATTAGTTCATTTTCCATTGCTATCAGAAAATACCCAATGCTTTATAAAGAACAGTGATTTGTTTTGCTCATTGTTTTGGAGGCTAGAATTCCAAGATTGGGTGGTTTTATTGGTTCAATCTTTGGTGACATCCTCCGTAGCTAAGTCACAACATTGTAGATAGTATTGTGAGGGGATCTTGTGTGTGAAAAGGAGAGAAAAGTCAGATGGCAAGACAGGAAGTGAGAGATGGGGAAGGAGTCAGCCTGGCTATTTTTGTAACAACTCACTCTCACTTTTATTGAGATAAGCATTAATTCTTTCTGAGGGCAATGCCCCTCTTGACCTAATTGCCTAACAGTAGGCCTGACCTCTTAAAAGTTCTACCACCTCTTCACATCATCACACTGGGAACTAAGCTTCCACATCATGAAGCTTTGGGGGCACATACTCAAACTATATCCAAACCTATTTGGTTTGGAGTAGGAAAACCTTTAGACAGAGAGAAGATTAGTGATTGTCTGGTTCTGGGCAAGATTGGGAGGATTAGAGATGAAGGCTAATAGGAGTAAGGTTTCTTTAGGAGATCATAAATACAAATTTGATTGTGGAAATGGACACATAACACTGTGAATATACTTCAAGTCATTGCTTTTCACACTTTAAATGAGTTGTATGTCATGTGAATTTTATCTTAATAAAGCTGTTGTAAAAAGGATCATATAAAAAAATTTCAGGATGTTCTTCATAATATAATATACAGGATAAAAATAGCCACTATTCTAGGGTCTCATTTTCACTATTTAGATGAGAGAAAGGAAAAATATTTTTGAATACTATGCATTAAGCTTTGTGCGATTCTTGTTTAACAATCCTATCTGGCAAGGTAGCTATTTTCTAATTTTACAGGTGACTTTAAAGAAGTTAAGCACCTTGCCCAAGGTCAGCTGTATCTTAAGTGACAGAGCCCAAATTTAAACAAGGTTTGTCCATCTACAAAGAAAATATTTTTCCATTACACCATTTTGTCCCTGTATTATAACTAGGTTTATAATTTCATTTCAATAATGGAACTAAATCTAAAACAGATGCTTTATTCAGAAAAGAGATATAATGTAGAATACAGTGAATTCTATTTCCGGGTTATTTTTACTTTAAAGAATCACATTAAAAATGCTCAAACTTCTACCACTTGCCTCAGAGCACACTTTTATCCATTTAGAGGATAAAATTCAAAATATATGCACATGTATGTATTTAATTAATACTTGATTATGTGTACTAAATTTTTTTCTGAAAATAATGCAATATCAATGCTACATAGCTCAATTTTATCTCAAGTGATACAATATCTTGGAAATTGACTTTGTGATGGCCTAGGGTTAAAAAAAGTTGTATCTAATCCAACTGGGGAATTGTCTTGCCTACTTATATAACTATTTATTTATTATGATCTTCACAGAAATTGATAAGAGATGGCATTCTATAATTATTTCATGACTGCCATGATCCTATAAAGGTTGATTCCTTTTGTAACTTTTATGTTCCATAGCTTCTATTTGTTATTAAATATTTTTTCACTAGTAGTAATCTCAGGGCATCATAATGGGACACCAGTCAATTTAACAGTAATATTTCCTTTCATCATGGGAAAGCAGGAATTTCCAGGCCAAGGACACCAACAAAAAACCAGAAATCACATAAATTTTCCTTTTCAAGAGCAAAACTACTATATTTGGTCCTTGAATATATTAGGTTATCCATATCCAATCAGAAATAAATAGGATAAGAAATAAAACAAAAGTAAGCTGATGTTAAATTGTTGCTTCTCAACTTTGGGGAGTATGGTTTATATCAAGAAACTCATAAGGGACACAAGTTAGCTTAGTTCTCTGAGTCACCAAATTTCTGTCCTTAATGGTGCTAAAAGTTCGAAATATTTGGAAATAGTTTTCTTTTGTTTTTTCCCCTCTTTTGGGAGTATTTTTGCAATTCCTAAAAGTAATAGTGTATTCTTTGGCTTAAATGAATCAAAGCTATATTTTTTTATTCTGAATTCTCTACAAGTCACTCTGTTCTAAGACAGAGGAAACTGATACTGACTTCATTGTTCTAGCTAATATCACATTATAATCTGTGGGGCTGGTCCTTTAATTTTTCTGTATCTTACAAAATTAATATACTCATCATAACCTGTGTACAAATCACTTGTAATAAATCTACCAGCCTTGTCCATGAAAGGTTTTATAAACTTTCTACAGCCTCAATTATGAAAAAGTAGATAGGCTCCATCTATCTCAGTATGTATTTGCCAAAAGCTCGAAGAACATCAGACCCACTGACCTGTGAAACTTCATTAGGTTTGTATTATTAGCTCAAGACACTAATATTTAAGTAAAATACAGCCTTGAAGGTATTTTTTAAGGATTTCAACATTTGTTGCCAATGTGTGTGTGTTTAACTGTAAATTATTTTATATGAATGCAGGAAAATCATAATTACATTCATAAATTGACCATTTTCCACAGAATGTGAATCCAAACCATTTTAGGATGGTATTAACATAAATTATCAGAGTAATGGTTAACAATTTTTTTTTATTTTAAAGAGAATAGAACAAAACAAAACAAAACAGAATAGAGTCAAACACAACATAGCATTTCAGAACAGAACACTGCAGGCAATACAAGTCTTCAAAACATATTGACAGGAGATTAACAATGGCTACACTACTGTCTCTTACCTTCTTCGAAATGGTTGTTCATACATTTATAGACAATAAACTCAAACAAAACAAAGCAGTATAAAACCAGATAAAAGAAAAAAGTGAAAGCATTACAGGCCATCAAATCAGACAACAAGAAACCGACAATGGCTACCTTAATGTCCCCTGCTGTCTTCAAAAGAGCTGTTCCTATCTTCTCACATATTGCAATCAAACAGTACAAAAGATCTTAAACTAATCAAATCAAAGAATAAAAGCACCATTGGACTTCAGAACATTTGCCCCATATTTATCAGGAATTTTGTATCTTACTGAGTCTTTCAGTCTCTTACACTAGGCAGACGATGCGGTGCTTATACATGTGAGTTTGGTTTATTTCACTTATGAGTATGGTCTCAAGTCTCATCCATTTACCTATAAAAGCCTCAATGTGATCCTTCTTTATAGCTGAATAATACTCTATTGTATAAAAGTACCACATCTTTTTTATCCATTCCTCAATTAATGGGCATTTGGGTTGTTTCCAAGATTTGGCTATTACCAATTGTGCTGCTATAAACATGGGTGCGCATATATCACTGTGGTAAGATGATTTCACTTCTTCTGGGAATATGCCCAGAAGCGAAATAGCTGGGTCAAATGGGACTTCCAGTCCTAGCTTTTCAAGGGACCTCCAGACTGATTTCCACAGTGGCTGCACCAGTCTACATTCCCACAAACAGTGGAGAAGCATTCCTTTTTCCCCACGGCCTCTCCAGCATTTATTGTTGGTGGTTTTCTTGATCCTGGCCATTCTTTCTGGAGTGAGATAGAATCTCAGAGTTGTTTTAATTTGCATTTCTCTAATGATCAATGATGCTCAACATTTTTTCATGTATTTATTTGCCATTCGTATTTCTTCAGCTGAGAAGTGTGTTTTCATCTCAGATGCCCATTTTTGGATTGGGTCTTTGAATTTGGAGGGCCTGATATTTCTTAATTCTTTCTATGTTCTAGATAGAAGACCTTTGTCTGAAGGACAGTAGACTAAGATTTTTTTCCCAATTTGTGGGTTTTGTTTTCACTCTGTTGGAGATTTCTTTTGACATGCAAAAACTTTTTAACAAGACAAGATCCCAGTTGTTGATTCTGAGAAGTGTTTCCCATGCTGTTTGACTTTTGTTCATGAATTCTTCACCTACCCCTATGTCTTCAAGATTTCTACCTACTTTGTTTTCCAGCAGATTTAGTGTTTCTGTTTTAATATTTAGATCTTTGATCCATTTTGACTTTAGTTTAGTGCATGGTAATAGGCTTGGGTCTAGTTTTAGTTTCTGGCATATGGAAAGCCAGTTTTTCCAGCACCATTTATTAAAGAGGCTATCTTTCTTCCAGTGAACATGTTTGGCCCCTTAGTCAAAGATAAGGTGGTTGGGTGTGTTTGTAGTTGGGGTTGTATCTTCTAATGTATTGCATTGATCCTCAGGTCTGTTTTGATTCCAGTAGCATG
>RJWT010028132.1:0-15304 GCA_004365215.1 Cuniculus paca
CAACATGAGCATATTTGTCATAAAAGGCAATAGGAATTTACTAGTAATCAGAACGTTTTGACCTTCAGGGATATCTGACAGTGACTAATTGACCAAAATGTTCCTAGGAATGAAACAGATGGGAAGCCTACAAGGAAACTATTTAAATCACATAACAGAAAACACTCTTCAATCTGATGGTCCAAAACTGGCTTAAGTCACCACAATCCTAAATTGTGATTTCTCACCCCTTTTCTGTATATCCAAGCCAGTTTAAAACTAAAGATGTTTTAATTAAAATAAATCTGGATCTCCTTGGGGAAGGAACCTGCAACAGAGTAATAAGATCCAAAATGTACGATAGATATTACAATACTGAAAGGGAAAGAAAGTGCTCAAATGGAAAGAGCAACTGGGATAGGGGAAAGGAGAAAAGGAAGAAAGGAAAAGATTATATGTATGTAGATTTACACATATAACTGTATGTATGCATATGTGTGCAAGATAAATATACCACTAATCTCTGTTAATTCATCAAAAGAAGTTTGTGCTGTCGTTGTTTGAATACGTGATCATTTTTTATGCCTAGATCTTGTAACCTGAATGACTACTTCTAAGATAACAATATGGAACGTATTAACTAGTGTTGATTTCTTACTGTTATTTTGTTTGTTTTTTGAAATTCTGTATTATTTCTGTCTTTTTTTCTGTTTTTCTTTTTAAAATAAAAATAAATATATAATCACTATTCCTCCCAGTCTTTCTCAAAAGGTTACTATAAACTATTATTATAATAACAGAACAATGGAAGGGTTAAATACCTGGACTTTCTGGATATCACTAGACATTTGTGAATTGTCAGTAATCACTGGGGCCCAAAATACCACTGGTAAATGACCAGTCAAAAGAGGAATTTATGATGATCAAATGATCAATGGTATATCCACCAAGATTTGAATGACTTACTGAATCTACATAGATCCACCCTCTGAATGTTTTTCAAAAGTCCCTGCTTATATAGTTAAAATAGGCATATTTGAAAACTAGTAGAATATCTAAATTGACTTTTTGGGCCATGGATAATTTCCAAGATAGGACGAATCAAATGGAAATTCCTTAAACTTTCAGATGCACAAAATAGTAAATCAGAAGTAACAATGCATTCGTGGGACAACGTTAGAAATTCATAAGATGCAAGGGTAGTGGTATGTATGACATTCTCATTAAGTTACATGTTTGGCATATTAAGATGTTGGGTGGCCAGGCATGGTGGTGCATGCCTGTAATACCAGCATTCAGGAGGCTGAGTCAGGAGGATTGCTGTGAGTTTGAGGCCAATCTGTGCAACAAAGTGAGTTCAAGGCCAGCCTGAACTACACAGTGAAACCCTGTCAATAAAAAAAAAGTTGGTTGGATATGGGTGTTGCCTTGATGATAACAAAGTAATCAGACAGTGACTCTAACTACAGCTGTTATTCCACATACATATTTTACTTTAGCAAATCGACATGCCCCTGGTGCTTTGTATGCAGTTATTAACTTGGCCTATACTTTCCTTCCCACCAATGTGTAAAGGGCACCAAAAATAATTTTACTTTTTCTCCAAAGACCAGGAATATACCTTCATAGTTTTATCTTAAAACTAAAACAAATCATCTGCCCTCTGCTATGATATAGTTAATATAATCACATTGAACCACTATTTTGATAATTGTATCTGAAGAATAGAAAATACCAAGTAGTTTGGATGTCTTAGCAAAATATGCAAACCATAAAAAGGAGAGTATCCATGAATGACAACAGTAAAAGGAACAGAAGTCCAAAGAGTATATTCATTTGTCTGCATTTTCCAAGTGTACTTCTGACTTGAATACATTACCAGTAGTTTAGATAGTCATAGACGTGAAAGAAAAAGGATTGCAAGATTAGCGACAGACTTAGGTTAGATGGGCTTATCACAATGGACACATAAAATGTAGATATTTCTGGCCCATGTAAATTTTCAACAAAAGACAAAAATCATACATGAGTCAGCCACTTTTTTACTTCAGATATTTTATTACAAGGCCAATGATCCTGTTTGTAAAGAGTCCCCTGTGCCAAGGATGGAAGCTATCTCAGTTCAAAATTTGGAGTTTCTCTTACAAATATCATCTAATTATTTCTACTGCAGAGTCTCCAAGAAGAAATCAATCTTGAATACCTGACAAGGCATCAGTTCTCAGTACGAAGTAGAGTCAGCAAGCCAATTGGCAGATTGATTATGCCAATTTTCCATTATGAAGGGTCAGAGATCCAGTCTCACAGAAATGGACACATATATTTTGTGTAGGGATTAACATTTCTTACATAAGGCTTTTGTCAGCACCGCTATTCACAAACATGTGAACTGTGCTGTTTTATAGCATATTAGTTACACTTAAATATTTTGATAGCATTTCAGATGGCATTGCTTCTGACCAAGTCATACTTTGAAAGCAAAAATGTATATAAACAGGCTCATCTTCATGGAATTATTGTTTGTTTGGGGTTTTTTTTATTTACTTGTTATTCATATAGATTTGTTCATAGCTTCTTTTCTCTCCCTCTTTCCTTTATTATTTTATGCACAAATTGTTAGAGATCAACTTTAAAATTTAATCTTTCAGACTGACAGAAATGAACCTAATGTTTTCCTCTGTTTTACTGAATTTTAAAGAGGCTTCTTCCTGACATCTATCTCCATTTTCTTAAGACATGTACTATTCAAAACTTGTAAATGTAAATCCTTTCTGTTCCCTTTTGGCACATAAATCTTTTTAAAAGTTTCTTGCCAGGTTTACAACTCGAAATGTGTTTCTGAAAGTCCTGGGTGTCATCCCTTTGAAATGTAATCATTAAGGAAGATAAAATCCTTATCTCCTAGTTTCCACAGTAGTGTGGGAGCCTAACTTATTTTTTAAATTTTTTTTTATTTTAAGGAGAATAAAACAAAAGAGGACAAAGAAAGCCAGAACAGAACAATGCAAGGACTTCAAAACAAGACAACAGGAAATCAACAATGGCTACTACAACGTCTCTTGATTTCTTTGAAATAGTTGTCTATACCTTCACATATATAGAAATCAAATCATAGAAAACAGACTGAGACCTATCAAAACAAAAGAGTGAAAGCATTACAGGACTTCAAAACAAGCTAACAGGAAATTAACAAAGGTTACTATAATGTCTGGTTTTCTTCAACCTTGTCCATGCTATCACACATAATAAAATCAAATAAAACACAACAGAATAAAACTAATCAAAACAAAAGAATAAAAGCATTATAGGACTTCAAAGCAAGATGATAGGAAATCAACAATGGCTACCATAATGTCTTGTTTCCTTGAAAATAGCTATTCATACTATAATGCATAATAAAATCGAACAAAACAAAACAGAATAAAACCAAATAAACAAAAGAATGAAAGCATTATAGAAGTTTAAAACAAATAATAGGAAACAAACAGTGGTTACCATAATACATTGTCTTTAAAATAGATGCCCATTATCTTTAAAATAGATGCCCATACCATCAAACACAGTAAAATCTAATGAAACAAGACAGAACAAAACCAAACCTAACAAAATTGCAAAAAGGATACAAGAGTTCCAGACAAGATAATAAGGAATTAACAGTGCTTACCATCTTCCCCTCCTAGGAGTTTCCTGGGAGCCTAACTTATTTAACACTCATTTAAACAATTGCAGTGGCCTCTTACTCCTTTACATCCTTGTCTCTTTGAAAGTCATCATCCTATCTTTTACCTAAATATTCTACTTAAGGCAAAGTCAACCTCTTTCCTTCTATCTACATATCCTCCGTAGGGAAGAAATATTACTATGCCACTACCTCCCTACTCTGTTTAAAATTTCCTGAAAATCTAAAAGATGTATCTTTTAATACAGAGACAACTGTACTAAGGAAAACTCAAAGCATAATGGAGCAACTTTCAAGAACATAATACTCAAATACTTTTGGGAACAATATATAGCAAGTAATTTCCAAATTACCATTATATTAGTAGATTAATATATAATGAAGTAGATTCTAAAATTCACATGAAATTTTAAGTTAAAGGATGAAATAACAATCTAGTATTTTACCAGTCTCTGTTGTTGCAATATGTTCTCAAGAATGACAAGAAGCACTGTTGGATGGAATAAAATCCAAACCCTAGCTCATACACACACACACACACACACACACACACACACGCCCCTACACACAAAGGCACACATACGTACTTTGATCTATGATTTCTCTTCCAGTTATTGCCAAACTTCAGCACCCAGAACACTGTTTCCTTATGCCTACCTTTTACATATTTAAGCCTATTTTTTATATATTTATACAGTTTGTGTCTGCAAACAGAATATAATCATATAGTTTTATGTTCTCATTACAAATGCCAATTCCTTTACTTAGATTGTTCTTCCCTCATATACCAGGGAAGACTGTTATTGATTCATTTTCTATTCATGCTTTAAAATGACATGTATCTGTCATCTCCATATTTTCTTGATTAACTAGAAAACCAATCCACAATCTCTGTTCTTTGCCCAATACTTCAACTCTACTTGCCATATTATATTAAAATAGTCTGCCTACGTTTTCATACAGTATAAATAGGCATTGATACTATATGCTTTTGTATGTAAGAGTCAAACCCTATTAATATTATATTCAACTATAATTCTAGCACCCACTAGCATACCTGACCATGGTTAATAATCAAAAATACTGCTTTATAAACTATATTACCAAGCAATGTATGAAGTACTCAATTCACATAATTGAACCTGTGCTTGATAATATTATCCTTGCTTTATTAATTAAGAATCCAAAGCTCTCGACATTAATGGCCTTGCCTTAAGTTATGCAACCTCAATAGAGGTGATAGAACCTCCAAATGCATGAAAATTGGTTCCTGAGGACAGAAAAATACCCTAACAATTACAATGATTTCCCTACCTGACAAAATTGCAATCTGTCACTGAGTTGTCTTGGTAACCACATGAGCACCAATGACACTGCAAACATGAAACATGCACAGAATATACCAGTACATGAGAAAACTAGCTTTTTTATGGAGACTTTCTCATTTACAAAACTATGCTGAGTAAATGACTGTGATTAGTGTTAATTTTTGAATGTGATCTGATACTTTTAATTTATATATGTAAGTTATATTAAAAGTTACTTAACAAATAAAGTTACTTAACAAATAAAGTTATATATGAAAATTTTTCCAATTTATAGATTAACTTTTATCTTAATAAATTACTCATTCTTAACCCCGCACTGATGTATCTTCACTATATAAATATGCACACTACATTTGTCATTATTAAAATTTCAAAGAAAAGCAATTAGAAAAACAAGTCTTGAAAGTTTTCTTACAGAAATGATACCAAAAAGCATTGAGAAACATGTCCTGAAATTACATAGCCAAGAAGTGCAGAAGCCAGAGCTCAACTCTGTCTTGTAGCTGCAAATTCAGTATTTTAAAAAGTTCACCCCAGTTGGCTTCTGGCAATCAGAAATCTGATGGAAAAGTCATTCTATCACAAGAGCATGTTGATTTTTCCACCTCTGCCTGAAGCCTCCAGTGCCTCTTAATGCCCTATGATTCTCTGCTCAGCTGAAAACTATTTTATTCCCAGATAGCCTAGAAAATGCTCTTCTCAAGATAAACACACTGAAAATAACAATATACCTAGAGCTCGACTTAGAATTCTGTAATGTCTTCTCCTGCCATCTGTACCAAACATGAGGTGATTTAAAAAGTAGCTTAAACAAAGTGAATCTATACTAAAAAGGAGATCACCTGTAGATGACCCAATGTACTCTTCTGATTTGAATCTAGGCCTGGCAGACTGACTCCCTGTTCAAGCATCACAAAATATTCACCACACAGTTGAATGTAACTGAATCCTTCCTTAAAAAAAGAAGAGAAAAAACCATCTTTATCTCTTAGCAAGAAAGTATTCTCCTATTCTTCCATACAATTTTCCCACTTCCCAAAAGCTTTGGTGTATAATTAGGGATGTCCTGATGTCTTTTCAAAGTAATACCAACAATTCTTCAGCACTATTCATTCCACCACAGCTTATACAAAACTGCAGAATTTCAGCATATAACAATTACTCCTTTGTACATTGAAATGAAAATTATTGAGTAATGAGATGTCACCCAATTAATTCAATGAGAAACACTCATAAAATAGGAAAGCATAGTCAGTGGGCATTCCAGAAAGTTAAAAACTAACAACCAAGATTGAAAACTAGTGGCTCCAGGTCAAAGGTTGTCACAGATTATTTGACCACTCTGATCAAACATTATGAAGTTAAGAGTATGTTCTATTTATGATGATTCTGGCGAGCAGAGATTTTTAGTAAGTTCTGTGAAACAGAGCCTCCAGGAAACCACATGGTGAAGGCATATTGTTTTAAATTAAGCATGCCTGTGTTTCCGGGAAGAAGGAAATAGACTTTGAAGAAGATAATTAAGAGTTGACTATATATAGCTTCTGCTATAGCAGGAGTAATTAAGAAAATAACTTACTATCAAGTAGTTTCCACCCAATATTTTTCTTCACAAGAATATAACAGTGGTGGAAATACTTATGTTTCAAGAATATTCACAGCACCCCTTAGTGTTACTTTGTTTTAAATTTAATAGAAACTAGTTTCAGTTATTCTTCTGGTACACAGGCTATGGTATAGTAGTATAAGATCTAGTTCCTGTGTTGGTGAAACACATAGCCCAACAGGATACAACCATATAGAGCCATAGCTGAAAGAAAACATAGTAAGTGCTAAGAATACTGTGGATCCAAAGTTCAAATTAAAATGCAGCAAAGTACTAAATATTTGACAAAGTTTCAAGAATGTTCACAAGTGATGTTACATTTGCACTTCATCTTGAAAAATCAATATAAAAGTTTTTCTCAATGAAGAAGAGTAGGAACACTAATTCTAGAAGAGGTTTGCCAACATAAAAGGAAACAAATGTACGTGAAATAACCAGGAAAAAAGATCAGTCTGTCACACCAAAGATGAAACTGTAGATCACCAGCCAAGGTATCAGTTTTAAATTTCCATTCTTTAGGTTTGGGATGTGTACTCATGACTCTTTCCAAATATGATGAAATAGAAAAGCTGAAAGCATATTAATATTAGAGTAAACAAACCTGACAAAATCTACCTCTGCTAGGTGACCAAGGTCAATATATACAGTGTCAAGCTAGGCTGATAGTGTGTATTCTGTATACAATGCAGTGAAAATGAAACTTTATCTCTCCTATTTGTCTTCTCAAATTTCATAGTCCCAGAATAACTATAAAACTACAAGACAAATCTCACTTGAGGTATAGCTCATAAAATATCTGATCATTACTACTCAGAACTGTCAAGGTCATCAAAAAAGTGTAAGAATTTGTCACAGTCAAGAAAAACCTAAAGAGATAATCACAAATAAATATAATTTAGTTTAATATTCCAAATAAGAGATACTGAAAAGTAAATATAATTTAATATTCTGTATTGGATCCTGCCCAAAAAAGTACTAAGAAAATCCAAAGGTATATAAACTTTAACAGTAATGTGTCAATAATTGTTTGTTAATTTAAGCTAATATAGGATTACAGATTTCATTTGTTAGAAATTTATGAATAATAAATGCATCCAATATTTGGGGAGATGGTTTCAAAATTAAATATTTCCTTTATCACTTTCATAATCAATGATTTATAGTTTTTTAATATTTAAGCTTGTAATTCATTTTTTATTTTTTATTTTAAAAGGAAAAAATGATAGATGATTTCAAATCAAGATAAAAGGGGATTAACAATGGTTAATACATTATGTATTGTAACCTTCAAAGTAGTTGCTCAGCTAACAAGATATAGGCATGAAAACTTGATCAAACAATATAAGCACAAACTGTTCTTATCAATGAATTAATAGAAATTAGTAGTAGAATTATGTTAGCTATCTCATAAACATGTATATAAATATAAATGTATATATACATACATATATGTGTTTGTATATATACATATTATTTTCCCTTCATTCTTTTCTCCTTTCCCCCATACAAGTTGTTCTTTACCTTTGAGCAGTTTCTTCCTCTTTCACAATATCTATTGCACATTTTAGATCTTATTTACTCTTTCAGTTTCTTACACAGGGAGATAATACAATGTTTACACATGTAAGTCTGATTTCAGTTATGAGTGTGATCTCAAGTTGCATCCATTTACCTATAAAACCTCAAGATTGCCTTTCTTTATACCTGAGTAGTACTCCATTGCATAAAAAGGCCACATCTTTTTTATATATTCCTTGATTGATGGTCATTTGGGTTGTTTCTAAGATTTAGCTATTACAAATTGTGCTGCTATAAACATGGGTGCACATGTATCACTGTGGTATGATGTTTTTAATTTTTCTGGTAAAATACACAGAAGCATAATACCTGGGTAAAATGAGACATCTAATACTGTTTTTTTGAGGAACCTCCACACTGATTTCCACAGTGGATGTACCACATAGCATTGCCACCAAGAAGAGTTTCTTTTCCCACACAGAACTTCCAGTATTTGTTATTGGTTGATTTTTTGAAAATAGCCATTCTTTCTGTGATGCAATGGAATCTCAGTGTTGTTTTAATTTGAACTTCTTGAATGACCAATGATGTTGAACATTTTTTAATATATTTATTTGTCATTAGTGTTTCTGCATCTGAGAAGTGTATATTCATCTTGGACACCCATTTTTAGATTGGGTCTTCAAATTTGGAGAGCCTGATTTTTTCAATTCTTATATATTCTAGATGTAAGTCCTTTGTCTAAGGGAGAGTTGGCTAAACATTTTTCCCATTCTGTAGGTTTTCTTTCACTCTTTGGAGATTTCTATTGATGTGCAAAAACATTTTTTAATAAAATGAGATCCCAGTAATTGTTTATTTGAAATATTTCTTGCACAGTTTGAATTTTGTTCATGAACTCTCTGCCTACCCCTGTGTCTTCAAGATTTGTACCTACCTTGTCTTCCAGTAGACTTAGGTATGCTAATAGTGTTTTGATTTGAATTGCATCAAATCTGTGTAACAGTTTTGGCAGTATGGTCATTTCCACAATGTTGGTTCTTCCTATCCATGAGGCAGGGACATCTTTCCATTTTCTGATGTCTTCTTTGATTGTCTTTTTCAGAGTACTATAATTTTTGATGTATGTATCTTTTACTTTTTGGTTCGACTGATTCCTAAGTATTTCATTTTTTTGGATGTTATTATGAAGGGTGTGGATTCCCTAATTTGTCTCTCAGTGTGTTTGTTATTCGTGGACAGGAAGGTTACTGATACTTGATTACTGACTTTGTATCCAGTTATGCTGCTGAATTAGCTTATTAAATCTAGAAGTCTTTTGGTGGAGTTTTTGGGGCCTTTGATGTGGTGTGTCATGTCATTTGTGAATAATAATTTAACTTCTTCCTTTCCTACATTTGTTCCTTTTATTTCTCTTGTCTACTTGATCTGGCTAATGTTTCCAGAACTACATTGAATAGGGTTGGGGATAGTGGACATCCTTTATTTGTTCCTTATTTTAGAGTGAAAGCTTTGAGTTGTTCTTCATTTAGTATGATGTTGGCTCTTGGTTTGTCATAAATGACTTTTACCAGATTACGGTAAAGACTATTTATTCTGATTTTCTGTAGGTTTTTTTTGTTTGTTTTTTGTTTTTTTATCATGAATGAGTGTTGGACTTCATCAAAATCTTTTTCTTTATCTATTGAGATGATCATATGACTTTTCGATCACATGACTTTTCGATCACATGACAGGTTCGAGTTATTGTATCTATGTTTTCATTTGATGGTAGTAATTGTTTAATTTCTTCTTTAAATTTCCTCTGAGACCCATTGGTTATTCATGGGGGTATTATTTAATTCCCATGTGTTTATGGAGATTTTGCAGTTTCCTTTGTTGTTAATTTCCAATTTCATGACACTATGGTCAGGTAATATGCATTGGCTGACTTCAACTCCATTTCATTTACTTAAATATATTCTTTGGATTAGTATATGTATTTTAGAGAACATACCATGTGCAACTAAGAATAATGTGCATTCCAATGTTGCTGGTTGGAACTCTATGTACATGTCTACTAAGTCAATTTGTTTACAGGTTTTTAGTTCTGATATTTCTTTGTTAATTTTTTGTCTAGTTGATCTGTCTCCTTGTGACTATGTGATAGTAAGGTCCCCCAATTCAATTGTGTTATTGCTGGTTTGAATTTCTATATCTATTAGTATTTGTCTTATATAGTTGGGTGCTCCCATATTTGATGCATACATTTAAATTATTGTTATAACTTCCTCTTGAAGTTTTCCGTTAACCAGTATGTAGTAACCTTCTTTATCTCTTTTTATCATTCTTGGTTTGAAGTTCACATTATCAGAATAGCTACCTCTGCTGTTTTCTGGCTTCCTGTTGCATGGAGTATTGTTTTCCATCCTTTGACTTTCAATCTGTGAGTTTCTTTTTGAGGTTAATGTGTTTCTTGTACAGAGCATATTGTTGGATCTTGTTTCTTGATCCATTCCGCCAATCTGTTTCTTTTGATTGATGAATTGAGCCATTTACATTGATGGTTATAACTGATATGTATTGGCTTATCTTTGTCATGGTATTTTTCCACTGTTAGTTCCCTGATTTTTCCCTCTGTTTAATTACTTGCCCTGCTTGGTGGTTTCTCTCTGTTGTTCTTGGAATTGTGGTCATTTTTATCTCTGTCTAGGATATATTTCAGTACATGTAGCGTTATTTTGCTGGTCATGAGTTTCTTCAGCTATTCTTTGTCATGGAACTATCTTATCTATCCATTAGTTTTGAAAGATAGCTTTGCAGGTTACGAGTCATTTTCTTTTGGGACTTGAAATATTTCACTCCATGCTCTTCTTGACTTGAGTGTTTGTGTTGAGAATTCTGCTGTGATTCTGGTTGACTTTCCTGCACAGGTGATCTGTTTCTTTTCTCTAACAGCTTTTAATATTCTGTTCTTGTGCTGAATCCAGAATCTTGACTATTATATGTCTGGGTGTAGATTTATTTTGGTTATAGCTAACTGGAGTTCTATATATTTCACTTATCTGTCCCTGTCACTAAAGTCTTCCTTCCTCAAAAACTACTATCTTTGAGGTTTATGTTGGTCAATTCCTTAATTTTTCTAATTTAAGTAGTTAGATTAAATTTGTATCTCTAGGATTGACTTTCCAGCATTTAATATTGTTGAATTTTTTTCTTATATTCTTTTTAAAATTATCTTTAGGATTCACACATTTATCATGTACATTATTGTGTACATTTACAATGTGATTATTAAGAATACTATAGTTTATTTAATAATTCTACTATTAAAGGACGTATGACTTATTTATAATTTGGAAGGTATTATGAATAATTTATCTACTGTTATGCATGTTTTAGTGCATATGCTCATACATCTCTCTTGATTATATATCCAGAAATAGAATGTTTGGTGGTAATATCAAACTATTTTTCCAAATTATTTTCAATTACTAAAATAGCATCTTCCTTGTTCATCAAAAGTTCCCATTTTTGCTAACATTTAGTATCAGTCTTTTTCAATTTTGTTATTCTCATCAGTGTCTACTGGTATCACACATGATTTCAATTTGTATTTCCCTAATTATTACTGAGACTGAGCACATTTTCATGTGGCTATTTGCATAGTCTCTTGTGAACTGGTTTTTCACTCTTCTTTCCATATTCATACTATTAATCTTCTTCTCATTGATTTATAGGAATTCAGGGTAAGAGTCATTTTACCATTGCATGCACTCCAAATACTTCCCAATACTACGTGCTTTACCTTTTTATCCACTCAATGACATTTAATAAGCACAAGTTCTGATTATAATATAGTCAAGTTTATCAATCTTCTTCATTGTTAGTGCTTTGTTTTAACAAATCTATTTTCTACTATAAAATCATGGGAATAGGTTTCATTCATCATCTAAAGGGTCTGTTGTTTTGCCTTTAACAGTTGAAATTAATTTTCCTACAGAGAGAGAGATAGAAATCAAGTTTCATTTTCCTTCAAGTGAATATCCAATTATTTCACCATTTTTATTGGAAAGATAATCCTTTTAGATTGCTCTGCATTTACTTTTGCCATAAAGTATCCATATGGAAATGTGTCCGATTCTGGGTATGTGTTGGGGGGTCTCTCTTCAATTCCTTTCTTCTCTCATTGTAAATATATCATGCTGTCTTAATTTCTATACTTTTTCATAGAGAGTTGATATCTATTAGAATAGGCACCACCTTCTTTTTTCTTCTTTGCCTTAGTTACATATTTTGTGACTAATTATATATACACCTTCCACTAAAAAATTGTACCATGAGTTTGATCAAAATGGTAATTTTAAGAAAATTACAATCATGTAGAACCTTCCAATACAAGAAAAGCTGTATTTCTTTTTTAAGTTTTGTTTGATTTCTCCACAAATGCTTAGAATAACAAAGATAGTATGACAGTTAACTGATTGTGTTAACTTGAGTAAAAGATGCCCAGTTAAATTGGATCAGCATAGTTCTGTGTGTGGTTGAAGGGATCCATCTTGGCTGTGAGTAGCATCATGCAATAGGTTTGTTGCCTGAATGGGATAAAAGATAAACTAAGAAAGAAGGGTCCCTTTGTTTCTTCCAGGAGTTCCAGTCTTCACCTTCACCTTGGACATCTTCTGCTGGTTTCCAGGGCAGACTCTTCTGCCTCCAGTGCAGACATTTCAACTTTTCATGTCAGATTCTACCCTATTCTTTTCCTCCTATGGGAAGCAATTACTAGCTCCTCTTGGTGGAAATCTTTTTTTAACTATACTCATAATTGTTCTGTTGATTTTATTATTTGGGCCATGCATACTTAATTGTTTCTTTGGCTTTGTCTCCTCCAGACTTAGAGCCGTATGCCCATCCAAGATGAAATTGTCTGATGTCTACCAAGGGCCTTTAAATAGACCTTCTGTAGAATATCTATGACTGCCAATCAGCAACAATGACCCCTTTCAGCCTGAAGAAGCCAGATCTGTCATCGCCCATTTTTCCCTCACAACAGTTTGGGATACTTCTTCAGAGGGGGGAATGCTACAGGCAGCTGAGTTAGTTAGAAATATTTTAGGCAGTCAGATAGAACCAGGCCCTCTGCCAACATAGAGGACCATATGTCTTGTGACCTTAGAAGAGACACACACCTCCCACTGTAAGCCAGATCTCAAGACAAAAGGCAAAATAAATACACCCACACCCTAAGTAGAAACACCAGGAATTGACATTCTAAATAGGTACGGATCACTTTGACCATCCCAATCCCCTATAGGAAGAGTCACTGATCCTTAAGAATGCTTGCTTACTATGTGACTCACTTCCCCATTTGTCCGTGATTTGGACAATTTTACCTGAGCAATTAATCTTATTGGTTGACCATAGTTCTGTCCCACCTCATGCCCATTTGCCTTGCAAGTTCCCAGGTTTTCCCCATTTTTGACCCACCTCACCTCGTGCTTTTACTCTATAAAAGTCCCTAGAAAAGTCAGAGTCTTTGGCAACCCACTCAGGACCCCTTCTTTCTCAGAGAGAAGCTTTCTTTCTCTCAATAAATATGTCCTGCTCAAAAAAAAATTGCATGCCTTCCACATCCTGATACAGATTAGCAGGGGACAGTACAGTGGGCTCCAAGCCTTTGATTGGATCCTTCATATCTCCAGCATGCTGACAACCATTTTGTACTCTTCCATACCTGACCCTGTGAATGCCCATTGTAAGCCTATTTTGTAAATCCTTATACATTTGTACACCTTGCATTGAATCTGTTTCTCTGGTAAGCACTGACTCATACAGACAGTAAAGAAAATAATGATAAATCATTCAAACAGTAAAAACAATTTAGTTATTAAAAAAATTTCATGTTTCTGAGAAAATACCCAAAATATCCAAATAAAACAGAGCAATTTTAAGGAAAACATATGACTAAACAGTTTTTACTTAGAGTTGTTATTCATGTGGGAAAATAAGACACTTATGAATATTTAAATCTCTAAAATGATATCTATCGCTTAAGAAAATGCCGTGTGCAATGATGTGTGACTTTAATCTCAGCACTTTGGTGCCTGAGGCAGGAAGAGTGCTGTGAGTTCAAGGTCAGCCTGGACTACACAGTGAGTTCAAAGCCAACCTGAACTACATAGCAAGACCTTGTCTCAGAAAATGAAAGAAAGAAAGAAAGAAAGAAAGAAAGAAAGAAAGAAAGAAAGAAAGAAAGAAAGAATTACAGCTATATTCAGACTGATATAAATTAAAATCAGGGACATGGAAAAAAGTCAAAATAGAAAAGAATTATTATTAAACATTAAAACCATTGAATATCTTGATTTAGGTAAAAATAATTGCTGAAAGTATGACTTAAAAATGAATGTAAAATTCAGACAATTCTTAAAGTGTGAGATTCTTGTGATAAACATTAATCATTTTGAAAATGAATCATACCTAACATCCTCAATTCTAAGAGCTGCATAGGTAAAGTAGAAAGACTTAGTGAGGAAAGACCGGACAAATTTTTCCCTCTGAATAGGGGCAAATTAATCAATTTTTAGTTTTTACAGTGATAGTTAAACTAGGAAATTAGGAATGTCTTTTGAAAATTTAGCAAACAATGGTTAGTTGTTATTTTAGAAACAAACACTTAAAAAAATTCCCTTCAGAAGAAATTGATAATATACTAATATGGCATAGCTCCTCTCTTTTAAGAAATATAGTTTAATAGTGAAAACAGATAATTAAATCAGTATCTTTTTGTAAATGTTTTACATTATCCCATAAAATTTCCATTATCTGACAGTTATTATTCCTCCTTGAGTTTACCAGGAATTCTTTGATTTTGATATTAAAATATTGATATTTGAGGTTATAAATATGAATATATTTTGAAACACTAAAGTTGTGCATTTATTTGCTAATCTAACAAGGTATCTTCTTTTATTGAGATATTACATTTTTCATATAATTTTTCATATGCCTTTTTGCTACACTATTGATTATTGAATATTGTCATTGCATTCATATTCTAATACTATGCTTTGCCACCATAGCAGCAATAAATTTCACATAAGTTTTAGTGTTTTATAAATGGACTTCAAAGTTTAATTTCCAATATTTGTAATCATTTCATACACATTTATAGATGTGAGTTTACATCTATGGTACATTTACTAAAATTTTTTT
>RJWT010028133.1:0-15299 GCA_004365215.1 Cuniculus paca
AAAAAAAATCCCAGGACTTGAAAATCTGGAAAGTCAGATTGGAAACCCCTGTACAGAAAGGCACAACTTAGACTTGCAAGCTGGTCCTCTTTCAGAGTTGGGGCCCAAATTCAACAATCTGCTTAGTATCAACAACTACAAGCTGAAAATTTAGCACAATGTGAGCCCTGCTAAGAGAACCACTGAAATTACCTTTGGGGGAATTTGTCCCTGGCCAGAGAATTTCATGACTGTAGAATCATAATAACCATGAGATATATAGTTCAGATATACCATATATACATATTTGTATATATGTGTGTGTGTGTGTGTGTCAGAAAACATACAAGAAAAATGGCTACAAGGAAAAGTCAGTAGAAAAGCTAAACTGCAGACTCAGATTCAGAGATACACCTAATATATTAGAAATAGCAAATATATCAAATAAAATAATATGTTTCTAGCACAACTATAATGTTTAAAAGCATGAAAGAATTAAAACTGAGTGAGGGAAAAGGGACAATAAAAATGACCAGAGTGATTTCAAAAGAAGCAAAAAAAGCACTTTCAAAAATAAATCAAGCTGGGGATTTAGCTCAGTGGCCTAAGCACCTGCCTGGCAAGGGTGAAGTCATGAGTTCAATCCCCAGTGCCACAAAAAAAAAAAAAAAAAAGAGAGAGAATTTCTGTTACAAAAATAAATCAACTGTAATTAACTCAGATGATTTTAAATATAGATGAAAGTAGAATTCTAGTGAATTAGAAAATAAATCTAAAAAAATTTATTGAACATATAGTCAAACAAAATAGAAAATACAAAAAGTGAGGGGAAAACATAGAATGAGTATAAAATATATCCAATTGGAATGTTAAAAGGAGGTAAATAGAGAAATTGAAGGGCAGGAAATAAATAGAAATTTCAAGTAGTAAGTATAACAATCATCAAATTTGTGAAATACAGTAAGTCATGCACATAAGAAACCCACATTGAAGTACATCATGATGAAGCATAACTCCAGACACAAAGAGAAGAAGACCCTAAGCGTAGCAGAAAGGCAAAAAAAAAAAATAGAAAAGTGTGACAATTAGAATCATACCTGCCTTTTCTATATTCTCACCCATGGAAACCAAAGGCACTACAATAGTATTTTCAAAAGACTGAAAGGAAAGAAGGGTCAACATAGACTAGTATATACCTTGTTATGTCTTCTTCTAATATACGGTGAAATAAACATGCTTCAGAACCTCATCTTCCCATACTCAAACCAATGTGAGATAATTTATCACCAAAGCACTTCTATTTAATATGTATTTTAGGAATGTAAAAAAATGATAATTGATATCAGAAAATTAGACCCAACATACATAAAGGCAAGGGAAACAAAGAGAATGGTAAATACAAGGTAAATCTAAACACTGTATAAAATTAACATTCGATTGTAGGAGTCAAAAAATAAGAACAGAGACAGAACCAAAACACATAGTGTAATAGCAGGAGTGCATCTGGTTGAGGGGTTGACAGGACTGAAAGTGTTCCAGGTGCTAGATCACCAAGATAAATAAAAAAACATTCATTGACTTTTAGCTTTATTAAATTCACGTGTTACAAGTTCTAGCAGGTCAACAAAAAAATAGAAATGAAGAGCTTAACTTCTGACTTTCAGAGGCAAAAGGTAAAATGAAAAAAGATTAATTCAACACAGGGTTATTAAGAAGGCAAATGGACAGAGTGGTAACACAAATAAGAAATCTAAGTAACATAATAGAAACAAATCCATACTTTGCAATGATCAAAAAATGTAAATGGTATACATTTTCTACTTAAATACATGAAAATAGCTCATAAAATTTTGCAAAATATAAGTAGTGATCATTAAGATCTCATCATGAAGATACAATAAAGTGATATTGATGATGATAAGCAGAAATTATTTTGAATTGAAGGAAAATGAAATACATATCAAAATAAAAAGAAAATTATAGCTTGGAATGAGTATATGAAAACATTTGATATGAGTATTTAATCTGAGCTTCTTCCTTAACAAGCTAACAAAAACAAAAAGCCAATTCAGGATAAAGCAAATAGACAATGAAAATAATTAATGTTAAAAACAGAAGTCAATTCATAGTTTGAATAATCTTTACCTGAAATGCTTGTGATCAAACACTAGACAGATTTTGAATATTGTAAATTTTGAAATACTTGCAAATACATAGTTAGACATCTTGAGGGTGAGATCCAAGTCTAAACATGAAATTCATTTACGTTTCACAATCTTACAAGTATATGCAGTCTGAAGGTAACTTTACACAATTTTGCACATGAAACAAAGTTTCAGAGTGGGTGGGATTTTCTTCTTGTGGTATCATATTAGTACTCAATATTTTTTTGGATTTCGAATCATTTTTATGTTGAATTTATTAGGAGTGCTCAATCTAATAGAAAATTAATAATAGAACATATCAATAAGACATAATCTGGATTTTTTTTAAAAAAACTAAAACAATAAAGCAGACAAACTTCTAGCTAGACTTGTAAGGAAAAAAATAAAAGACACAAATCACCAATATCAGGGGATAAATCAAAGGGCACCACTGGAGATCATGGGATAAGAAAATAAGAACAACTTTATGCCAATAATTTAAATGACTTGGATGAAGTGGCAAATTCCTTGAAAGACACAAATTTCCAAAACAGATTTAAGAAGTAGAGACCCTGACTGGTCCTACTATAAGTAATGAATTTCATTTCATAATTTAAAGCTTTCCCACAAAGAAAACTTCAGGCCAAGATAGCTTTACTGGCGATTTTGACAAAATCGCCAAAATTAGGGAAGGGATAATGCCTATCCCTGAAAAAAATCTAGTTACAGCAGTACTACCTACTGTATTCTAGCTCTTTTCATAAAAAGCTGGTATTTTCCTGACACCAAAACCAAAGAGAATTCAAAAGAAAACAACATAGCAACATCTCTCACACACACTGAAAAAAATTCAATAAAATATTAACAGAACCCAGCACTGTATTTTTTTTAAACATAAAATACATCATGACCAAATGGTTATCCTAAAAATACAGTTGGTTTAACATGAAAATCAGAGTAATTCCCCATGATCATAAAATAAAGGAGAAACCTATTTTTATCCCAATAGATGCATAAAAAGAATTTGCCAGTATTCAACACCCAGGCATAACATCACTCATTAAATGAGTGGTAGGAAAAATAATAATTAAGAAAACAAACAACCTGAATAAAAACCACACAAAGTACTTGGGTAGACATTTCTCCAAAGAGTTGAAAATGGACAATGTTTAAGAGTACCAGAGAATTATTAGGGAAATGCAAATCAAAAGTACATTGAAATACCACTTCGCATCAGTTAGGATAGATATTATAAAAACAACAAATAAAATAAAAAAACAAGTGTTGGTAAGGATGTAGAGAACTAGAACCTTCATATATTGCCAGCAGGAATGTAATATTGTGCAGCTACTATGGAAAACAGTGGGACAGTTTCTCAAAAGTTTACTAATAGAATTAACATATAATCTTGCAATTCTACTTCCAAAATACAGTACTCAAAAGAACAGAAAGCAGGAAGTTAAAAAGATATTTGTACACTCACATTCACTGAAACATTATCCAAGACAGCCTAAATATATAATCAATTCAAGCATCCATTAGCAGACGGATGGGTAAACACAAAGTGGCCTATGCATGCAGTAGAGTATTGTTCAGCCTTAACAAGGAAGGAAATTCTTAAGCACATTATGCTAAGGGGAAATGAGCCAGTCACTGAAGGCCAGATCTTATAGGGTTCCACTTATATGAGTACTTAGAGCAGTCAAATTCATAGAGACAGTAGAATGCTGGTTCCTAAAGTGTGGGGATTTACCATTTTTTTTTATTTTAAAGAAAATAGGACAAAACAAAACAAAACAGATTGAAAAAAGCAAAAGAAAACAGAATAGAGTCAAACACAATATAGCATTTCAAAGCAGAACACTGCAAGCCATACAGGTTTTCAAAACAAGGCCCTCGATTCAAAGACCCAATCCAGAAATGGGCATCTGAGATGAAAACACACTTCTCAGCTGAGCAAATACGAATGGCAAGTAAATACATGAAAAAAATGTTCAGGATCATTGGTCATTAGAGATTTAACATTTAATGAGGACAGAGTTTTAGCTTCACAAGATGAAAAGAATTCTTAAGATTAGTGGTGATACTCTCAAAGCAATGTGAACTTACTTAGTGCCACTGAATCATACAATTAAAACTTAGTAGCCAGATGTGGTGGTGCATCCATATAAACCCAGCACTCTGGAAAGCTGAGGCAGGAGGATCAAAAGTTTGAGCACAGCTTAGGCAGTTTAGCAATACTCTTTTTAAAAAAAAAAACAAAAAAACTGGGAATGTAGCTTAGTGTGAAGGCTGTGTTCAATATCCAGTATTGAAAAAACTGTATGTATATTTTTTCGCAAGAAAAAGGAATAGAAAGAGCCTCCTATATAGATAGAACCTTTCTGTATATTTTAAAAAGCCCTACAGCTAAAAAGGGATAAGACAAGGATGAATTCTCTCAATTCTAACTTCCTGCTGGAAGTCTTAATCAGTACAACGAAAAAAAATGTTATCAGATAGGAAAACATAAGTAAAACTTTATTCATATATAATGTATATGGAAAATCTAAAGTCTTTACAGAAAACACTGCTATATTTATTAAGTGCTTTCTACAAAGTTACAGGATTCAAAATTACTACACCATATATATATGCCCAAAAAGTTGGAAATGAAATTTTGAGAACAAAACAAAACAAAACAAAACAAAACAGAACATAACAGAGTTAAACACAACAAAGCATTTCGGAACAGAACACTGCAAGCAATACAGGTCTTCAAAATATAACAATAGGAGATTAACAATGACTACTCTAGTGTCTCTTGTTTTCTTCGAAATGGTTGTTCATACAGGAAATGAAATTTTTTAAAAATTAGTATCATTCCTTCATAGTAGCATTCAGAATATGAAATAAGGCTAAATTCTATGAATACATAAGTGGTCTCTATAATGAAAACTATAAAATACTGCTGAGAAAAAGTCAAGATAAATGCAATGACATGAAGAATTTCAAAAGCATAGTCTGAGAGAAGCCTTATACCAAAGAATATGCTCAATTTACTTCAATTTACATGAAATCTTGAACAGTGACAGAAAAAAGACCCATGGGGCTGGGGCGAAGAAAGATGGAGTGCAAAAAGGTACATGTTTAAAGTGATACAAATATTCTGTATTTCACTGTGGCATTGGTTATATGAGTATTCAGAAAAAATATATGCACTTTAATATAAGTAAAGGATGTGTACTTAAAAGAAAGACTATGGGACTAGATTGAGGGGACTTCTTTAAAATATAAAATTAAAATCTGAAGAAGTATGAAAGCACCAAGAGTCTGTTCTTGCTTAACTCCAGCAGTGACATGATATGTCAAATGGAGTAGCTAAAGTATAACCCTCATCTTTTCAATCTATATATAGGAATAGGGTAGCTTTTGTGACTCACACAATATTCAGGTTGCATGACAATTTCTATAAGGAAACAACTAGATAATTCAGGAAATCCTTGTATGCACAAGAATTGGATACATGAGTGGCATTGCCAGCCAGTATTGAGCTAATAGACCATCTCATCAATCATCCCTGTGAACAACTGGTGAACCATTTAGGAAAAACAGATTCCAGCTTCACACAACTCAGGAGATATATCCAGAGGGATTACTGATTTAAATAAAAGCATTGGTGAGCAATGCTTTCTAAGCCTGTCAGAGAAAAGACAAAGGGGAAAGATTAAGACAATAAAGAATCTGAATGTGAAAAATTACCATGAACAGGCATGATGGCTAAAAGCAAGGTAGCATCCTGGGTTGAATCCTGGAACAGAAAAAGGGCATCAGTGGGGAAACCACAGTCAAATCTAAATAACTTCTAGAGTTTAGTTACTGGTATTACATAAATATTATTGATTTCTTACTTTGATCAGTAGTTCTTAACAGGGGTCAGTTTTGCTCCCTATGGAACATTGGGTAATGTTTGGAGACATTTTTGATGGTACACCTAGTGGGTTTAAAAAAAGGGCTACTGGTAACCACGTGTGGAGACCAGGAAAGGTGCTAAACATCCTAGAATGCAGAGGACAGACAAGACCATCCAGTCTGAGATACACACAGTGCCCAGATTAAGAAGCTGTTTGTGGTAAATATATTGCAGTTACCTATGACAGTCACATGAATGGGAGTTAGGCACAGGCTATAAGAGAATTCTCTGTGCTGCTTTGAAACTGCTCTGCAAATCTAAAATTACTTCAAAATTTGAAGTTTTAAAAATGACCATAAAAACATTAAAAAGGAAAATACAAAATGAACATTCTTACATAACATAAAAATACAAAGTAAGATTAAAGAAAAGTAAATGAACAGGCAATTCATAAGAGAAGAAATATCAATGTGAAATGAACATATGAGAAAGTTCAACCTCTATGAAAAAACAGAAAAAATCATAAATGCTATTTTCCACTCACAAAAATGGCACAGAAATTTCTGTAATAATACCCAATGCTTGTATATGTTTAAAGAAGCTGGCATTTATGTATAAATAGCATAGCTTAGAGTGTAATTTGGAAATCTACATTTAAAAACTTAAAATTGTTCCTGTTTTTTCAACCAGAAATTCCAGGAATCTGGTTTAAGAAAATCATACAAAATGCCAACATCTCTTTCTAAGGGTATTTATCAACACATTATAATAAAGATGTTAAAATGAAAACAAACTATTTAATAATAAAGTGTTTTTTGATGTTTAGGTAAGTTTATATAGTGGAAATCTCTTTAGCCAGTAAATGATTAATAGAGAGGTATATAGGGCACAAAATAAACCAAAATAAATAGGTCATGTTTTACATGACCCTTTTTTTGTGAAGAAAGCAAAGTATACAGAAAGTGAAAAAGTTTATTGCATTTATGGGAGAATTCAAGTAATCTAGTTGGAGAGAGATAATAAAATAGTAACAGTGATATCTCTGGGTTGTAGAGTTATGGTTAATTTTCGCTTTCTATTTATTTATATTTTAATGTAATTATATTCCAGTTTTTATAATGCATGTTTTTTCAATAAGAGAATGATAAAAGCAAAGAAAAAATTGAAGGAACTGAGCCCATTATAACTATTCCATTTAAACTAATTTTATTTAAAGCAATTCCATTTAAGCAACATTTTTATAGGTCATGTTAAACCTGGAGAGAAACCCATGGCTTCCCATAGCACCAACAACCCAGGCAGATTTTGAGGCTAAGACACTCATGAAGGGCTTTGCTATGACAAATCAAGTCACCACAGATTCTCCCTGCTATCTAATGAGCTGGATCTCCCAAATGCACCACACTCTGACACTTGGTGCATTTTGTAGATTACCCATCCCCAGTTTTGCTGGCTGGTGCCTCCTGTTCCACCATTCGCAGCTTGTTAGGCTATAATTTTTGCAATGAAATAGTTCATTAGGTCTTACATGCACATGTTCAAGGTCATCTGTTCCCTATCTAACAGGCTATCTCACTGAAAAATCCTAAATATTATTTACCCACATACAGCAATAGATAAGCCTCTATCTTCTTCAAACCAGAGTATTCCCCTGCAAGATAGATTCTGTATGCTCCCAGCGGGATGAGTAGCTTTTAAGTAAAACTATATATTTTTATTTCAACCAACTCACATATCTATACATAGGAAAGATAAGACTAAGCCAGGAATGAGTTTTGCACAACAAATGTCACTATGAGACCCCACATATTTTCAAGAGATGGCCCTCAAAGTTGACTGAATTTTCAACAAAAAGTAGAAACTCCAGTTGAAGCACTCACACCGGCCTAAGAGAAAAACTGAAGTTGGTCAAAAGAAGTACAACTCTGGGAAACAGAAAGATTTGAGATCTTTTTGCCTTATGGGACCCATGTAAGTAGCATTATATAATAATACGAATGGCCACATGCTTAATGTAGGCTTCTGCATACAACACCAAAGCACAAAGAAAATAAATGCAGGTCTACAGGAGATCAAACAATGGAGTCCTGATATGCAAATGTTTCAACTCATTGAGAAAATGGTTAATAAAAACTGAATTTTTGTAACTTTTATTTTCAACTTCTGATTCCACAGACAACAACCAGATACTGGTTCAATTTAATACTCATTTGACTATGACTTTTGATGTTCCCACAAAACAAAGAGCATGTATTAACATGAGAGAATCATTTTTTTATTGAAAGATATCATCTTTGCTTTAAGATGACTGGGGAAAAAAGAAAAGAACAGCAAGCCAAAGAAATCAAACACACCATCTATTTCTTACACACATACACCCATTTCCCAGCATCGTTTGAAACTAAAATGTTTTCCTTACATAATACATCATGATGCTCTCTCTTCCTCTTTCCAAGATCATGTATAAATTGGCTTTCTGCAGATAGCTCAGATGATACTGAAGACTAATAATAATTACAAAACAGTACAGAATCACCACTGCTCAGAGCTGAGTACTCAGTCCCCAAGGGTTTTTCATGTGAATTATCTGGTAAAGAATGTGGTGGACAACTGGCAGAGTGAATTGAAACTCTGGAAGGTCCCATTCTCCAGTTTCTGGTACTTCTGTTGGGCTACCCTGATCATCACTGTTATTCATATGCAGATGATTGCTTTCCACTTTCCTAATTTAAAAGATAGACCATTATCCAATCATCCTGCTTCAGGCCTCAAATCTATTCAGTTATTCCTGGCAAACCTGAGCAAAGGGTCCATCAGCAATGACTTTCTCCCAGACACTGTAGGGACACAGCACATTCATGCAGGAAAAATAAAAAGGCACTCATGTCCATAGAGCTTGCTGGATTGGCTAAAGTTAGACACTGTGAACTCTAGGGAATGATTTGAAAATCACATTTATGATTATGTGGGAAATTACCTCATCTCAGCAAAACTTACCAAGAGTTAAGGAAACAAAAATTTAAAAAACCCTTTGAAATATTTTTGCAACACCATTCACATGTTTTCTTTTTCCACATTAAATTCAACCATCCGAAGGGGAATGAAGTTGTTCTATGACAGTACCTGATTATTCTGATTGAATTCTTGGAGGGAAACAGTATTGAGACTTTTTGCCCTCAATTTTTAAATCAAGAGCAGACACTATAGTTTCCATTTTACTTTTCACAACCTACCTCTTGATGATGAATGAGTCTTACATGGCTCCCTACCCTTTCCTTGCCAGAGAAGTGGTAGATATGGGCACAAGGAGAGGTAAGGAGAGAAAGACAGCACATAAGGGGCACTGACATCACATCAGGGGCTTTATTGGGTCATACAGTAACCTGTTTTTCACTCAGGATAAGGTCCTGAGCACTCGTTTTGTGCTCCATGGTGTTCTGCTGGATGTGACAAGATCAATACCAATGGCTCAGGCTTGGATCTTGGCCTTCAGAAATAGGTGGTCTAGACATAGAGAACTGGCCTCATGAGAGAGTAAATAATCCCATTAAAAGGCTGTAACCAGCCGGGCGTGGTGGCTCATGCCTGTAATCCCAGCACTCAGGAGGCTGAGACTGGAGGCTTGGTGTGAGTTCGAGACCAGCCTGGGGTACAAAGTGAGCTCAAGGCCAGTCTGAACAGCATAGTAAGACCCTGTCTCAAAAAGACAAGAGGTGGGGATTTAGCTAAGTGGCATAAGCGACCGCCTGGCAAATGCGAGGTCGTGAGTTCAATCACTGGTGCCACAAAAAAAAAGAAAAAGGCTGTAACCTGCATGGTTGTGGAGACATCTGAGCTTTGTCTCAGTGTTGTGGACTAAAGACAAGCCCAGTGCCTGGTACTATGGCTGATATGATACATATTAGATGAGTGAGGAAAAGTTGTCCAGGTAGGACTCTAGTCTGGCATAGCAGGAGATTCCAGGGCTAGACATGTGCCCTACCCGCTTATTAACAATGGTGAATGGCACACAAGTGACTGACCTTGTTAGTGACAGGGAAAACAAACAAGAGGCCAAAGCTGAATCACAAGGGCATCTGAAAAGAGGAAAAGAATAAGAGAAAACAAGAAGACATTGGCTAGAAGATGTGTGAAGGACCCAGAGTAAATAGGAGGTCAGGAGGTCCGGGATGAGACAGTTCCTGCCTTTGATGCAAGCATCAGTCTTCACATCTAAGCATTCTGAAAAACTAGCTTGCCTGACAGCTACAGTGATAGAAAACTGGTCCTCTGCCCAGTCCTGTTTCCTTCTTATCCACAGGAAGAACACTCCCCAGAAAATGCACTGCCTATTGGTCTTCATTTTAGAGTCTGACTTCCAGGGAATCCAGGAAACCAGGAAAAGTTTATCTTGGAAGATGCATTTATTTGAATTCTAGAGCAGGAATCAGTAAGTTACAGCCCACAGGCCAAAGTGGGCCCTCTGTTTGTTTTTGCAATTAAAGTTTTCTTCGCAATGTGACCCTTATTTATTTATGCACTGACTATGGCTGCTTTTGACTAACCAACACAGTTTAGTTGCCATCGAAATCATAGGGCCTGATGGCTTGCATACCCTAACATATTTCCTATTTGGTCCTTAACAAGACAAGACAGGACAGGACAGGACAGGTTGCTCACCTTGGTTTTAGATCATTCTGGAAAAATTACATTTGTAAAATAAGACTTCCTCAAATATCTTCTGAACCTTCAGAAAAGAATTCCTGAGACAGGAGAGTTGACTCTAATGTGGGTAATACAAAATTCTCCACAGATAATGACAAGTGTACACAATGTATATGTATTAATCAGCTTTTCATTCCTGTGATGAAGTAGTTCAAAATACAAACTTAAAAGAGGAAAGATTTATTGTGGTTCATGGTTTCAGAAGTTTCAGTCCATGGTGCCCTGGCCTTGTTGTTTTTAGGTCTGTGACAAGGCAGAAACATTGTGGTAGAAGGATGCAGTGGAGAAAAGCTATTCACCTTATGGCAGCCAGGAAAGAGAGGAGGGACAGGATAAAATATACCCTTCAAACTCATGGCCCCAGTGATCTACTTCCTCCAATGACACCCATCTCCTAGAGTTCCCAACAGCATCATCAGCTGTGAACCAAGTTTTTAGCATATGAGTTTTGAGAATATTTAAGACCAAAAAACCATAACATTGTGTTATCTTCCCTTAAGAAATAAAAGTGAAATAAAGCTTGCTCATTATTAATATATTAGACACCATCAACTGTGGACCTATTTGGTGATATGCTGGGAATTCTTTATTTTCTGTCATTCACATCTGTGCTTATTAGCATTGCCAAACCCTGCTGGGGACTTCTCAGACCAGTATCACCAGAACCTATGCAGTGCACTGACCAAGGGCATTCCAACATAGAGGGTTCACTACAGAGCATCAGTATTGGCCCGGACAGGGGTGGACAGAATTTTCCTAAATCTGTTCTCCAATAACATCTAACATTAGAAGATTTACTCCATTTTCTTGGGTGTCTCAGGAAGGGAGAGACCTTCAGAGCTAGGCCATGGATGAAAAACAAAATTGGCAATAAGTAATGTGTGTATATCAATAATGTTCCAGGCATGTACAACCAGTGAGGTCAGAACCACTTGAACTGATACTGTATCTATCCATGGAGCAACACAAAGAATGAGATTTCAACCTAGGAAGGATGGCTGAGCTGATAACATTGAACTGCATCAGATAACATGACATTGCACATTTTGTCAGAAATTAATTCCCATCAAATACTAGTATTGCTCCACATATCCTAGAGCAGTCTTCATACATGACCATCCACAGTGATAGTAGAGATGGGCCAACCACGGAAAGTCATCACCACACTGACTGCTCTACATAGGGCTGCCCCTGGCAAGGGCCTAGCAAGAGCCACTGCATGACTGTAGCACTTATCTAACCACATGGACTTGGGCAAATTATTTAATTTTCAAGCCTCAGTTGTCTTGCCTGTAAAATAGGAATAATGACATTCCTTTACAGAACGGTTTGAATGATTCAATAATGGATATAATCCAGGGCCTGGTCCTCTACGATTTCGTAACATATTTTGTAGTTATAGATAATATAATGATAACAATGATGAAAGTGACAATGATAATAAACTTATTATATAAAACTATTTGCACAATACCCACCTCCATGGTACCAACAAGATGCTTACAAAAGTAATGGTAGAATATCAAGGACCAAGGAGATGTGTAAAAGAGAACCAATTCCCATTTCTGCAGCACCAAAGGAGAACAGGTACCCATAAGCCTTTGGCGAAGCTATGTTTCAGTAGACAGAGCCTATCTGTACTGCATGAAGTGCTTCCCCTTCCCCCTGATCTTGGTAATTTTTCTGGGTTTATGTCCCAGAGGCTCATTCAAGAAAACAATTTGTAGGACTTCCTGTTCAGTGATCTAATACTTAAAACTAAAATTGCTTAACATCAGTTTGTAGAATCTCCCAGGCAGCTGAATGTTAGTAAGTTAGCCTAGAGAGGATCCTGCTCAGGACATATTTTGGAATCCTTCAAATAAAAAGAATCAGATGCAGTAACTATGAAGCATGAAGACCGCTAATAGCATGTGTAGCCACAGGAGGCTGTCAAGAACACCTCAGATATGATCCCGGTTTCAGACAGGAAAATACAAACAGTTCCACTGAGCTTTAATGAGTACTGCCACAGTCTAAAAGCACTTGCATTAAGTCTAAAAAGCTCTGTCAAGACTGAAGGTCAGTAAGCTCAACCTTGAAACATTGTGCAGATTGTGCTAGGATAGACTATGGGCATTAGAGTCAATGAACTGTGCTTATAAATTTTAGCTAAAGATTCTGTAACATGAACAGAAGTGCTATCTTGTCACCCAAGATAAAATACAGTCCCCTGGAAATTAGTTTCTGAGTGAGAGTACACCCAAGCCCAGTGTGTGTGTGTGTGTGTGTGTGTGTATTGGTATATAATAGACAAATGAGCCCCAATTGGTGGCCCAAGCTCGGTAGCCTTTGACATTATAATGGAGAGGCCCAGAGTCCCACGGAGCCTCTTCCCCTTGAAGATTAGATCTTGCGTGGATAGAACAGAATTATTTAAGAGTACCCAGTTCATCTCCTGCTCTTGGTACCAGAGGAGAAAATAATCTCACTTGTGTCACTTGTTCACGTTCGCTAGAAAACATGAGATTGGCAACTCTTAAAAAGGTGTTCAAGGCTCCCCTGGCTTCTGTGAATCTTTCCTCAAATGATAGAATGAGGCCACGTGGTTTAGAGCCACTTAGTACTCCAGAGGTGAATCTTTGGGATATATGGTTATTCTGAGAGATACTGGTCTGTAGAAAGTAGATTTAACTTATACTATTTGCCTAAGAAAATCCCTTACAAGAATAGCCATTTCACAAAGACATAATCAAAAATCTCTGCACCAAAGACAAAAATAAGTAGGGCAATTTTCACTGCTTTTGCTTCTCTGCTTTAAGATATATGTTTGAGATCTGGCCTGAGTTATTTTTAAAGATCCTTTGGTGAAAAATGCTATAAATTCAAATTATTATTTCACATCAAGAAACAGCATAAAGACAAAGATATGCTTTCACAAGGGTAGCACGCGAGAGTGCAGGTTGCCTATTTCTGGAATCTTCATCAATAAGGATGATGAAGCGCCTGGTTTGAACGATTTCTTTAAATACTAAAGTGGGGTTTATCTTTGGAACAGGGATGGCTGCTTGCATTTTTCCTCTCGCAGTAAGTCTGTAACACTCAAATGCATTCGGTGGTTTAACCAAGCTGAAAGCCATGTCAAAATTGCTTTAAAAATCTCTCAGCATCCAACACCTATACACTTGTTACAGTTAATTACATCATTAAACAGTTCTATGTACATTATATTTTTTAATGTTTTACGTCGTTTTATTAATAAAGCTTTAATGGACAAAAACCGCACCGTAGAATTATTATGCATATGCTGCATTTTCAATTTTACTATTATCTTTAAATATTTTCCCAAGTGGAAAGTCACTAATTTCTAAACCATTCTGTCTTACATAAAGTACACAGAAAGAAATCTAGCTGCTTTTTCTCCAAAACAGACCTGCTTCCTCCTCTGATCGTCTTTAAAAAAAAAAAAAAAAAAAGTGAAGGGTCTCCGGGCAACCCACCTTGGGAATTCTGCCTGCCTTGGAAATGGCAGAAACAGCAACAAATCCCAGCCAAGCTCCCTGCCAGAAGATATAACCCAGGACCAAAATTACTTTAGCTGCCGTTTGGCATGGAGAGTCTCCAACTTCCTCATTTACAGAATGCCCTATAGTTACTGTACACGCAAACACTTACACATGGACACTTCCTTATGAAGTGTTGTGGTCTAGATTTTTATATTTATGAGGCCAGCTAGGCTAGCTTATAAATATCAACTAAACCATTGAAAAGTTAAAAAGAATTATGGATGCATCCAAATATACAGATGTTTGACAAAAGACAAAACATCTGGCTGTGGAGGGCATGTGGATTCTTACTGCCCTACTTTGGAACGTGATGTGGGCAGGGTCTAAATTAGCTTTTTTGGGGGGTAATCACTTCCTACTCATTTCATATGGCCTGGTACTATTGCTGGCAAGAATTTGAGATAAGTTTTCTCATAATCTACAAAAAGCTCATTTAGGAAATCTATCCAATCAGACATCAACACTGAGTTATCAGTTGTCAACTTCGAGTCAAGAGACCAAAGCAACTGTTCTGAGAAATGTGTCTTGGAATGGGTCATGTAAAAGAAACTTGGTTTGCCTGGTGGCTGGGCATTTACACAATGTCCCTCCTGCAAATAGAAGCATCACTCACCTGCTCTGTAACTCCAACCAGGAATGTGAATTGACAGTTGGTTGCCATGACCGCTGGCAGGACAAGTTGCATGGAGGTCTTTCCCTTTTCTCACAGTGACCTGATTAGTTCCCACATCCGCGCTTTCAATATGTTCCAGCGGAGGACAGTCGCTCCAAGGACATGTGCCAGTGCCCAAAAGTCCCGGACGCAATGAAGGGTTTTCCTCCGAGTGAATTTCTGGTAAAGCTGGATTCCAGGGCGAGCCTAGGAGGTGCTGGTTTCCCGGGATGAGCTCCTGCTTCAGGGCTCTGCTTATTGGCTCTCTGTTAGCTATGCCATCTACTCCATCTGCTGTTAACCCGTGGGAACTACAACTGAGGTTGAGAGACAGGACGGACCTGTGCATTTGGGGACTGACGATTTGAGGCTGCTCAACCGGG
>RJWT010028134.1:0-15297 GCA_004365215.1 Cuniculus paca
CTGTCTTACTTTGAACACAATTATATCATCACCATTCATGGCATTTTCTGAAGCAGTTCTGGAAATTCTCTGTTGTAGGCATCTATAGTGGTGCTGCTATGGCTGCTTTGATATTCTGAATTGACTCAAAACATTTACTATTCACAGTAATTCTAAATTTAAGCAAGATCTAGAAAATACACTGTGCAAGATCCAGAGAATAAGGTGGATGAAAATATGCAGTCATATTTTTACTGTTTTTTATCATATCTCTTAAAGACACTCATGAAAGAGGACTTCCAGATATGTTTCACAAAGTGGCAAGAATAATTAAGTAAGTGTGGTCAAAGGGAAAGGGAGCATTTTAAGGGAAATCAAGAGCAATTTGTCCTTTACTGTGTTTTTTTAAAATTTAGGCATTACTGTTTGCTATGGTTTGCATATAGGTGGCCGCCTGCAAGCCTCATGTTGTCATGGAAGTGACTGAATCTAGTGTTTGTAATTGACTCATTGTTTAGTGCTGGGATTGGTGGTGTGAGTTCTGCACCTGCCTAGGGGTGGAGCTGACATACAATGTAAGGTCGGAATGGGGACATGTTTTTTCCCTCTTTTGCAAGGTTCGCTTGCAGCCACTTGCAACCACAATGAATGGCTGCCCCTGAGCCACACTACCTTGCCTTGGAACCAGCTGACTATGGACTGAAACCCCCAAAACCGTAAGAAATAAATCTCTCCTTACTTCACTTTTGGCATCAGGTATTTTGTCTCAACAACAAGAAAAAATTAACTAAGACAAAATTTGGTACCAGGAGTGGGGTCATTGCTGTGACTGCACCTGACCATGTAGTTCAAGAGCCTTTGGAAATGGCTTGCAGGAAGAGTTTGGAAAAGTTTATAGATGTTACCTGAATGTATAGAACTGGAACAGCTTAGTCTGTTCTGCATGGGAAATTCTGGTCAAAGCTCAGGAGACCAGAAGGCCAGAAGGAAATAGAAAGCCTGCTAGTAAATACCAGGCTCAGGAGGTTTCTGCTGGAAAGAAGGACCACATTGGTTGTTGGACTCCAGACAATGTGTGTTATGGTTTGGAAGAAAGTTTGTCTGCATTTTGCTGATGTCCAAGACTTTGCCTGACACTGAGATTAAGGGCAACTTACTGACTAATCTGGCTAAAGAAATTTCAAGGCAGTCAAATGTTGAGACAGTGGCATGGCTATAGTTGGGGGTTTTTAGCCAGATTTATGTTGCAAATCCAGAGCAAAGAGCCCAGCATGGTGATTTAAAATGTTGTGAGTTTGGTTAGAAAGCTGTGGACTATAAAGATAGAGCTAAAACCTTGATTACTGAGAAGAAACAGAGAAATAAAAAAGATAGCCTGGGGGAATCCTGGGAAGCATCTGGTCTCCACCCTTTGCAGCCTCAAAGCTGCAAAAGTAAAACACCTTGCCCAGTGGAGGAAGCTGCAAAGTGCCACATTCCAGAATGGGGACAGAGCTCACAGGAGGTTCCAGAATGGTGGTGACATAGAGAATCTGTTCCTTGCAGTCACGTTCAAAGTGCCCAGCAATCCAGGCAATTGACCTCTATAGCCAAGAAAGAGGAAAACCTGGCTACTGCTCCAGCTGGCAGCGGACCTAGGCAGCATCCAAGTGGCACTGGTTTTAGGCACATGGAGAATGCACCCATTTCTGAGGTTTAAAAGGCTTCCACCCCAATTTCAGAGGGCCCAGGAGGCCAGGCAGTGCACCCCTGAGAGGGCAATATGTAAAGCTGTGAGTGGGAAGCCCAAGTGGAGACCCCAGAAGTTTAAAAAAGCCAGGAGTTGGATCATCTAACGAAAGCTACAAAGATTGAGCAGAGTGGGCCTAAGAGAGAAGCTATAGGAACTAAAACCCCTAAAAGTGCTGTGGGGATGGAGCCACACAAGCCCTTTGGAGTCCACAATTTGCCACAGATTGCTTCAGTTGCTGGACAGACAGCTACAGGACTTAACATTTGCCCTGCTGGATTTTGGGCTTACTTTGGTTCCAATGCTTTGTATTCCCCTGTTTGTAACTTTTGGAATGGTAATGTCTATCTTGTGCCATTGCATGTTGGAAGTGTTTAACTTTGTTTTCATTTGTAAAGGGGCTTGCAGCTAAGAGTTTGTGTTAGATCTTGGAGGAGACTTTGGACTTGGACTTCTCAGCAATGCTGAAACTGTTAGGACTGTGGCTACTCTTGAAGATGAACTAAATGTTTTTTGTATGAGCGATGTGCATGAGTCTTTGGGGGGCCAAAGGTGCAATGTTTTGCTTTGTATATAGGTGGCCCCCCACAAGCCTCATGTCATTGTGCAAGTGGCTGAATCTAGCGTTTGTGATTGACTTGTTGTCTAGTGCTGGTATTGGTAGTGTGAGTTCTGCACCCACCTAGGGGTGGAGCTGACATACAATGTATGGTCAGAATGGGGGCATGTTTTTCCCTGGTGCACGGTTTGCTCTTGTTGCTTGCAATCACCATGACAACTGCCCCCTAGCCATGCCAACCTGCCTTGGAACCAGCTGAGTATGGACTGAAACCCCCAAAACTGTAAGATATAAACCTCTCCTTCCTTCACTTTGGGCATCAGGTATTTTGTCTCAACAATGAGAAAAAAGTGACTAAGACACTGTTTATATCAATTCCATCTCATAATAATAGCATAAACTATCCAACTTATGCTTATTAAGCAAATAGATATTGCAAAACATTTATAATTCTATTTTAAGAAGAGGAGAAATGCAACAGTTATTTTATCATCCTCATGGCTTCCTAACAATTGCTTACATAAGTTGTAAGATCACAAATTCAAAGATGACTATATTTTTCTTACTCATACATTTTCAACAATAAATGAGTGTAATACATTAGTCCTGATTTGATTGTCATAAGTGCATCATTTTCAATAGATACTTGAAGAAAATGAAGAGGGCCATTGCATTCCTGGAAGAACACAGGAAGAGGGAATAAATAGTTTTCAAACCACTTGAATAATATTACATTGATATGTTTCAAAAATGCCTATGGTATAAGATCTACACTGAAAGATTTGCTCACACCACTCTTCTTACTTACATAGCTCCTCCTCACCTGCTATACATTACTGTTTTTTTCACTTTTTTATTTAAGATTTTATCTATGCAAGTGAAACAAAACATAAATATATATGTGCATGTGATCTTGCTGTACTCCAAGATGTGATATGTACAGTAGTAGTTCCCTAAAACAAATGTTTTTTGTACCACAAACATATACTAATAAAAAAGAAAAATAAGCTCATATTTTAACAACTATATCAAAAAAATATGCCTTCTTTTCCTACCCTCTTAATCTTAGCTTTGGAGGCCATTTCCCTTGGAGCACAACAGAAAAAATATTGATCATTATTTATCTAACCAATGTTATTTTATTATTTATATTTAATACACTGTTACCAATCAGTAAACTCATTTCCAGTTTACTGTTTTTCTTTTTTTTCTATGTCATAAATAATGCCAGAGTTAATGTTTGCATAAATGTCATTTGCATAGTATTATCTGTAGGTATATGAGTGTGTGGAATTTATTTTGTAGGACAAAGTCCAACAGTGGACTGACTGGCTGAAAAGTCAGTGCCTGTGTAAAGCTTTCTGTGACAAAAAGGGTCCACAGCAAAGGCAGCATTTGTGTAATCTCCAGCAGTCTGAAAATGTCAGTTTTGCACATCACCTTTCCAGAAGGTATGCCAAAAAATTGCAGGGCTTTTAAAAATTATGACAGGTTAAAATAATGTTGTAGTGTATGATATTCACCACCCTTATTATTGCTACTTCTATCAAAGTTATCAAAAATAAATAAAATGATAGACAATAAAGTTGCAGAAGTTTTGGTTTTCTTCAGGAGGAAGTGTTATTTGAGATGAGTCTTCAAAATGTTGATCATAATAGACAATTGAAAGTACATTTCAACAAAAGAGTATTTTATTCAAGGTTTATATGACAACACACTACACATTAAGATGAGGGCCAGATTTAATATTGGAAGAGGAACAGCCACAATGATTAAAAGAGTAATTCACATATATTAAGTTAGAAATGTTTACAAAAGAGATAAAAAATGTTAAAAAAAGCAATTTCATATTCACTAGCAGTTATGAGATGTTGAGATTAATATGTTAAAGGCAGCTGAGGCCAGGCATGGTGGCACACATCTGTTATCTCAGCACTAGGAAGGCTGAAGCAAGAGAATTGCTGTAAGTTCAAGGTCAAGACTGTTTCAAAACTAAATACATAAATACAATAAATAAAGTCATAGACGACATCTTAGGCTAAGAATTGGCTAGGAAGGTAGAAAATGCAAGACCGATTTAGCTATTTAATAACAAGTTAGAAAAGCTAAATGTCATTAATTCTTGTGTAGAATATTATTATGATCTCTTAATTCATCAGTGTTTTCAAGTTCACCTGGGTCACTTCTATAGGTAATATAAACATGTCTTTGAGTATGCACATGCCCCACACACTGAATCTATTGGTTTTTCAAAATATTTTACTAACTTCCTATTATTTATGCAATCTATGCAATCAAATTGAAAGTCTTGAGTCTATTAATCAGCTCTTCGCCCTTCTAGGTGTCTTCTGGAACAAATTATAGACATAAAAATTATTGTGATGCATATATACTTAGGTTTTTATCGAGGAATTTATAATAGCTAATTCTTGTAAACAGCCTCTATGTCCACCAGCAGAATGGATAAAAAAAGTGCTCTTTACACACAATGAAGTACTACTGTGCCATAAAAAAGTGCCATAAATGAGCCATTTGTAAGTAAATTGATGCATTTTGAGACCATAATGTTGTGACACAAATCAGACACAAAAGCTTAAATATCAAGGAATTTCTCTTATATGAAAAATCCAAAATGTAAATAAAGAGCAAAATAAAAGATACATAATAGGGTAGGGAGATAGATTTTTAGCAAAATGTTAGGAGACCAAGAAATGGAGTGAGAATGGTGAAAGGGAAGCAGAAGGTACAGAGAAAGGATAAAGATGTGTTATGTGTATATGTTGTGTACACTCCCCATGAGAATGTATTCATTATGTACTGCAAAAGTACATAATGAATTTTTTTTAAAATGTGCTCATGTAAAATAACTACATAATACAATTTTAAAAGAATATCCTTTTTGGTATTCTTGATAAGTTTAAATTGTTAATTGCTTCACTCAGTACTCAGATGTGCCTTTTATGTATTGGAAAAGGCAATAACATAAGGTATCTCTTTCAAAAATTTATAAATCTCATCAAATCATTAATTTTTTATCCCATGCATTGGGTTTTCATGATTGCAACCTGGTAGACAACACCTAAACCATCTGCACTTAACTTTTTTTCTATATTAAACAGTTATCTTTCAAGTTATGTTTAGCTGATTTCTGATTCTTGAATTTTCATGTCTCACGGTATAGATCCAAAGAAATGTAAGCAGATTAATAAACACATAATTGAGAAGGCATCTAAATACTGTAACAGTATAAATTTCGTTTGACAAATTATGTAAATACACGTCAGAGGATTACCAGAGTGAAGTCCATCCCCAATAGGACTTCAAGAACACCTGGCTTCTTGTTTAGTTTGGTTAGTGGAGATCTCCTACCAGAGACAGAACTCAGGTTCAACAGTGAAGTCTGGTTCTTTACTTTCTAGTTGTTTCTTTTTGGAAGTCTGCTCTACATAAGATTGTGCAGTCTATAGAATCCTCTCTTCAAAAGATCATGGAAGGAATTAATATGAAAGTTTACAAAATAAATTATCCAGGAATATAGACCTACTGGAAACGGGAAACCTGTCAAAAGATGAATCGAACTGAGCAGAGCATTATGGTCAACCATCTTGGTCATGCATTCATTGCTGTTTTACTAATATTTAACAGTATGGATTGATATATAGCTAGCACTCATTGTATATCTGAAGAACCACTAAGACACAAAACAAAGTAGCTGTACAAATAATTCTATTGATGTGGGAAAGAAGGAGTTGAATTTCACTTCAAACTTATGTTCAGACATTTTCGTGTTTTTGAAAGAACTTGCATGGGAAGGAACAATTTGCTGACTTCAGCTTTATAATATTACAGAGATGGAATAATTTTTATGTAGAAAAGCATGCTTTTTTCTTTTAATGATTTTGAGGAACCAAACATTTTAATACACATTGACTTTTAGAGCTCTTTTTAATTCTTTGGAGAAAGTTTCATTTTATAGGCAAATAACTATTACATATGTTATCATGTGACAGACAATTGATCTCTTTTTGCTCACAAAGTATCACAGGACTAAAACAAAGTAGCTGCTAATTAACCACCTGTGACTTGCCGAAGAGTAGCAAATGAAGTTTGCTCACAAGTACTGCTTTGCTTTTTTAGGAAGAGGAGTTGTGGCAAATAATATGGTAAATGCAGAATTCCAGAAAATACAATTGAATCTTTTAAAAGGGTCTACTGATGCTTCCTTATTTTGGAAACCTTATGAATATGGTCACGTGTGTGTGTGTGTGTGTGTGTATGTATATATTAATAAAATATACAGTTGTCTGACAACTATTTGTATTTACTTTTCCTAAGCTCCTGACTGACTACTTAACCCGAGGTCAACTCAGAGCATCATGAGTTTTTTCCTAAGTATTTTCGACTGGGATGACTTTTAAAATTTTTCTTCCACGATTTCAAATAATATATAAAATAAGATGAGTAATAACATATGACTCCTCCCTCCCTTAGGAACATAAGAAAATAACTGGTAGCCTAACTTCCTTAGAAATAAAATTCCAGATATAAATAGAAGTGAAAGTAATAAATTATGTGTTGAATTTCTAGCGGCTCATTTTCCTGTGAAATGGTGCAATACAATTTCAAACCACAGAAACCTTGTAAGTTGAATTCTATTTACTCCAAGTCTATTTACTTCTTTTATAGAACAATTTAAAATGTGGTACTTGTAGGTGTGATATGAGATGTTATTTTTTTTATTTCAATATGCCTTTTCTGAAATAGAAACTGTGCTTCAGCCATCATTTTATTATAGTGTTTTGAAAACAACTTTAGAGTTTTCAAAAGTATTTCTTAACAATTTTAATTACAGTTTTGAGATTTTTCTTTTATTTGATACTTTTTTTTCATTTCAACAGGAGCAGGAAGGACAGCAGATTATAAAGGTTATATTTCAAGCTGAAAAGCTATTGAAGTACTAAAGTAAAGGAAAAGTGACTAAGGGATATTCTATTTTGCCAAGAATGGTGGTAGAAAACTACAAGTACTCTTCTTTTCAATTTATTACATAAGTCCCACTCTGAAAAGAATAGATTAGGTGATGAGACAATAGTGTGTAAGGTAGTTTTATGTAGTCTAAGAAATGAGATAGGGAGAAAGCAATATAAAATACTGATAGCTACTGTTGGTGTGGGAATAGAAAAAGAACTTTAAGAGTATCAAACTTGGACAAGATTTGAAAGAATGTTTAAGGAAGGAATCTATATGGTCAAATTTGTGCTCTAAACAATGTATAATTAGTTTTAAGTGACAGATTATAGAGTGAAAAGTCTTCCATGATTTAAAAAACAAACAAATAATTACACCATAAAAATTAAAAAAAAATCTTTAAGGATTATTTGTTAACTAGAGCCTTAATGAAGGAAGAGCAAGTTTTGTGAGATTAGACCACTGCGTAGGTGGTATACAGGAGATTTTAATTCGGTAGAAATCATGTAAACCAGTTTTCAGGGTCAGCAGTAGAAGCTATCTTGTGTTAAGGCATGATTAAAATTTAAGTTTGAGGGTGAAAATATTGTCTCAGAAGAATGTTTAACAAGGCACTGAAAGTTTGATTTTTACTCTTGAGAACTGATCAACATTGTTGATAAATATTTAATAAACAATAAAACATAGAAAATTAATATCATGAACATGATTTTCCAATGATTAAATACAGAATAACATGAGAAACTATCAAAATGACAATATGAGAACATAAATTACAGAGAATTGAAAAGTAAACATTTATCCTGTGTGTACAGAGAAAAATTTTCAATAGAAGTTTGAAAGGAACATAAGACTATTCTGTAACAGAGATGGATACAAGAAAGTAGTTCAAGATTCAAAAATTGCTAAATAAAGCTTGATACAGAAAAGGTTAAATTTGTTAAGACAAAAAAATGAATCACAGATTCTGGATGCAAACCTATAATCATTAGGTGGCCAAAGGAGGAGGACTGTGAGTTAAATGCCAAACTGGGCAACTTAGTGAGACCCTACATCAAAAAATAAAAAAGGAAGATGCCGTGAAAAATGACCCTTGAAAATCTGTAATTATTTCAGCAGAGTCCTGTTTATTATCAAGTGCATCAAAATTCAGATAGTATTAGATTTTTAGGTGGTATAATATGAAAAAAATAAAGCTAGTTCTAAGAAACTTGGAATTTAAAATCAAAGAAAAATGATAAAGGAGAGTAAAGAAAATGATATTTTAGAGACTATTTACTTACTTGTGAATTTGGGTAACAGAAATGAATGAACATGTAGAGATTAAATATGTAAATGATGAAACATCCAACAGCCAGAAACTAGTGATAATTTCTGGACAAAGTGAAAAGTCTGCAATGTGATTTTAAGTTTCAGGGTCTGTATTATTTTAGTGGATGGAGTTGTACCATTCTTATAGACTAGGAAACTCATCTTGGGATTCTTCAGTGAATGAAGCAATAATGCAGGAAAAAATATGGGTCTGCAAGCCAAAAGCATGAGCCAGGTCAACAGAGATGTACCATAAGTGTACAGAATAGAAGTCAAATGGTAAGTAAAACTAAAGTATAATCTTAGTTCCCACAAGCTAGGAAGAGAAGAAACAGTGGGAGTGACAAAGGGATTTTTATGCATAAAAGGTACAGTGGAATAGGAAGGGGTAAATTCTAGTGTTTTGTACCACACTAAGGTAGTTATAGTTAACAAGAATTGATTATATATATCCAAATATCTATGAGAGAGGGTTTTTAACATTTCTGGCACAAAAAATGATAAATGCTGGACATGATAAATATTCTAATTACCTTCATTTGACCATCATATAGTGTACATATCTACTAAAATATTCACAATATAATCCATGAGCATGTCTAATCATTATATGTCAACTTTAAAAAAGCTAAAGTTAAGAAAAAGAGTCAGGTTACTAAATGACCAGAGATACAGGATTTTCAGAGATTCTGACCTTAATCAATCCTTTTGCAACTGTTAAAGAAATTTAAATTATTTTGGCTTACTAATTCATGTAGCACCTGGTCAAATGAAGTCTGCACTCATCTATTTTAGTTTTTGAAATATACTAAAATAACATTCACCTAATAAAATAAAATAATATAATTTTGTCTGAAAATTTTGCCTTTCCCAAGTTCTCTACTAGCATATATCATCTCTTGCAGAAATTACAAAAAGATGCTTCTTATGGGAAGACAATTAATAAAAGTCAACCCCTTTAAGTTTTATTAGGAAAAGTCCATCGTACTCTGGTTTGATCTGTCCATTTGAGAGTCACTGGTTTGGTGTTTAGAGCATGAAATGGATTTCAAGATCTGCTTGTATCCCTTTAATCAAGTCCTTTGATTAAGACTAAATCTGCACAGATGGGCAGGGTGGCCCTCTTACACTTTCCCATATGTTCAGGTAGCCATGATGGTTCTTGAACTGAGTGCGTCAAGCCAGATGGTTATCTTGGGAAAGACTAATCTAGGTTTACTGAAAAGAATATACCCACATGGCAACAGAGTGCCTCAATGGCAGTGATAGCAAACCTTTGGCACACATGTTATTATTGTGTTTTTCTTTTAAGACAAAAGATGTTAATCTAGAGTTGTTTTTTTCTAAACTAAAACCTCAGTATTCAGGTTTAATTGATGCGTTGGCACTTTGCAACAAATAAGTGTGTTTGGAGTTACAGTTTGTTACTCACTTTCTAAAAGGTTTGCCATCACTGCTCTAGTGGATTTTAGACACTTTGGGTTGTTCTTCCATTGTCGAACCTTCACTGTGACTCTTCGCGTCTTCTGTTTGGATCTATTCATAATCTCTTAAATATTTAGGGTTGCAATCATAGACTTTACACTTAAGGGGGCGGAAAAAAGCTTTTTTTAGAGTAAAATGATTTTACATTGTTGTCCTTTTTCCCCTGCAGTGCAGTTCTCTTTTACTTAAACTTCAAAAAAATGGACTCTATACATCCCAAGGTCCATAATCACACTCATTCATGTAGACAGCTGTTCACTGTGTTTCTCTTCACTTAAAGCACTTTTCCTCAGAGGGTAGGCTAACCTTCTCATGCACAGTATACAGAGGAAAAATACATTATTTATGAATCTGAATTGCTTGAACTTCAGCTATCACACACTTGGATTACATTTTTGTATATATTACAATCAAAAACATTTTTTTCATTTCTTTGATTTTATTTTCAAATAAGCTCATGGAGTAGACTAGATAATGCATGTTTATATCTCTAAGACCTTGTGATAGAGTAATATTTCACTAGAGGAAAAGACTTTCTGGTGGTGCTCTGCTCCAATGCATCACCAGTACAATGGTGCTTTGATAATATACTACCTAGTCTCATCTGTCAGTGGAGGATGAGGGAGAGGAGAGTAGTCAGTTTAACTATTTATTAGTGCAATGTTTTATCCCAGTGTCACCAACTGGTGCTTATAAACATGATCCCGTTTATGAGATCCTAGGTTTTATTTTCATAAACAGTATCCTTGAATTCAAGGTGAGTAAACAGACTCATTACAAAGCTTATGAAAGAAATGTTATAGGTGAACTGTGAATGGAAACATAACCAAAGATGTCAATTGGCAACTTTGTACTTTAAATTTATTTTATAGAGTTAAAATTTGGTAACTTTTTTGTTTGCTTTTTATATTTTGAAGAGAAAAAACCAGAAAAATCAAGAAACAAACAAAAACATCAACAAAAGCAAAATGATGACAACAACAAAAACAATGACAAAACAAGATGATAGAAATTCAACAATGATTGTTGTATTGCATATTGTTATCCTCAAGTAATTGCTCAGGCTACCAAATACAGGCATGCAAGATTGATCTAACAATATAATTTCCATTTGAACAGTTTCTTTCTCTTTTACTGTATCTATTGTAATTTTTGGATCATATTTACTCTTTCAGTTTTTTACACTAGAGAGACAATATGGTGTTTACACATGCAAGAATGATTTATTTCACTTATGAATTTGGTTTCTAGTTGCTTCCATTTACCTATAAAAGCCTTGAGTTTATCATTCTTTGTGACTGAGTAGTATTCTATTATATTGAAATACCACACCTTTTGTAATCCATTCCTCAGTTGATGAGCATTTGAGTTGTTTCCAAGATCTGGCTATTACAAATTGTGCTGCTATAAATGTGGCTGTGCATATATCAAAGATCTAAATGTTAAGACAGAAGCACTAAACCTACTGGAAGACAAAGTAGGTAGAAATCTAGAGGACATTAGGGTAGGCTGAGAATTCATGAACAAAAACCCAACTGCACAGGAAGTACTTCAAAGAATCACAACTGGGATATCATTTTATTGAAAAGTATTTGCACTTGAAAAGAAGTCACCAACAGAGTGAAAACACACAGATTGGGAAAATATTTTTGCCCACTGCCCCTCAGACAAAGGGCTTTTATCTAACATGTATAAAAAAATTGAAAAAAAATCAGGCCCTCCAAATTTAAAGAGCCAATCCAAAAATGGGCATCTGGGATGAATGCACAATTCTCAGATGAAGAAGTACAAATGAAAAATAAATATATGAAAAAATTTTCAACATCATTGGTCATTTGAGAAATGCGAACTAAAACAACACTGAGATATCATCTCACTCCAGATAGAATGATTAACACTGGGAAATTAACCAATACCAAATGCTGGCAGGGCTGTGCAGAAAAAATGAACCCTTCTCCATTGTTAGTGAGGGTGTAGACAGGTATGACCACTGCGGAGATTCCTCAAAAAACTAGGATTAGAGGTTCCATTCGACCCAGCTATTCCCCTTCTGGATATTTCCCAGAAGTTTTGAAAATTTAATAACTTTAATCAAAAACTGAAATAAATTTTCTATCTCTTAGAAGATTTCATTTTGCATTATAATTTTTCCTTTAAGAAAATTTGTTTCAAAGTCTGTAATTTTTTTCTGATAGAGAATGTACTCTTTGGTTTTGGTCTATATCTATAAACCAGTTAATAGTGATAACATGGACAAACAATAAATAAATGAAGCAGTGTTCTCTTGAGGTATCTACTGAAAAAAAAAACAGCTATATTTTGGCTAAGTAAGTTAATTCAAACAGCGTTCCTGTACCTCTATTGTGTGTCTGGTATTGTGGCAAATTCTTCATGTATAATAATGAATAATTACTTAATCCAACATGTATTATCTTAATGAGACAGAAACATAAAGTATTGTAAGCTATCACATGAGACAAGCAGCTCTCCATATCCAGAATCTATTCTGGCACAATCACCCACACCTTGGAATTAATGAGCCAGATTGATGCCCACAGCCAGGCCTTAATATTTTTCTATCGACCATAAATAATTCCATTGAACATTGATATAAGCTGTTACTCTTGGCCATGAATGGATTGAAATAAAAATAAGATCATTCTATAATCTATTCTATAATCACTTAAACAAGCACGATTATTGTTAGTCAAATTGAGGGTCCTTTTGTTCTATTCAGATAGAAATCGTGAACTGATAAAGGTTAGCTTTAGTTTAGTTTTGAGCTCCAGTGGCCCTTAGAGTTAGAGTCATGGGCTTTGATGATGTTGATCAATACCAAGAAATGTATAACATCAATCAACACTGCCTGTTGCAGGTCTCTAACATTGCCAGCCACCACTGGTCAACTCATGCAGTTGCTAATTCCTATCTCTACCTGCCACCATCAATTTAAGTCAGCTTGTGCCAGACACTGTTGCTTGACTCTGTCAGTTTCTGGTGTCCGGTTTTTTCATTACTAGCAGCTGCTAATGTTTTTTTCTTTTTAATTTTTTAAAGATTTATTTTATTAGTACTTGTTTGCAGTACATGAAATTTGCATGCATTTTAGGGTATAGTTATATGTAAATCCCCTTGCCTTCCCTACCAGCTTCCTTGCCTCCATTTCTAAATCTCCTTTCCCCATTTTCATTATTTTTATTAATATTATTGTTAGATCATGTTTATGGCATATAGTGTCTACATTCATTTACATTATATACATTTGATACATGTACATAACTTATTTTAAACCTTTTTACTTCCCTTCTGCTCCTACTCTTGGTCTCCTGGACCCCTTCCCATTAGCAAAAAGATAAATCTTGCTATTTTCTTCCATCAGTCCTTTATTTTGTTTTTTATGTGTGCTTTTCCTTACTCAAATGAAAGCTATCATGTGGTATTTAAGTTTGTGTGTCTGATTTTTCACTTAACATTATGTTTTCCAGGTGTATCAATTTTCCTATAAATGTTTTGAATTTGTCCTTCTTTATGGCACAGTAATATTACATTATGCATAGATATCACATTTTCTTAATCATATTGCTTATTGATGGGTATACAGACTGCCTCCAGGATTTAGTTATTATAAACTGTTCTGCTATAAACATTGATATGTATATTTGCTGTAAAATGATGTCATTAACTCTTTGGGAAGGATACTTAGAATGGGTAAAAGCTGAGTCAAATGGAATTTCTAATTTTAGTTCTTTGAGAAATCTCCATGCATGTTTCCATAATGACTGAACTAGTTCACATTCCCAACAGAAACATAACAGAGCTCTTTTTCAACACAGCCATGCCATCATTTTTAAAAATTTGATCTCTGGATGGTTGTCATTCTTTCTGATATAAGATGTAATCTCAACATGGTTTTAATGTGCATAATAACCAGAGATGTTTAACATTTTTTCATAAGTTTGTTGGCCATTTGTACTTCTTCTTCTGAGAAGTGTCTATTCATATCACTTGCCCATGTCTTGATTGTGTCTTTTATTTTGGGTGGTCTAATTTTTTGAGTTCTGTATATAGTCCAGATATTAGTCCTATGTATGAGGAATAGCTGGCAATTTTTTTCCTTTCCATAGGTTGTCACAGGCTAGTCAATCTACCAATCAGAGTCTTCCTTAGATCAATTAAGAAGTGCGAGGTAAGCATAGGTTGATAAAGGCTACAAGTCTGTCATTAACACAGATTTGGATCTGCCAAATTATCCAAATTCAAGCACCTGATTGGTGCAAGTTGAAGCCTGCTCACAGGTCCAATTTCCACCCCTTCAATTGGTTCAAATTTTAACCTGCTGGTTGGTCTAAAGTGGTTTAAAAATTCTTTAAATTTGATCCTACTGACTGGCCAACTAAATGATACTCTTCCTTTCAAATTCAAGACTGTTATAGTCAGGGGAGACATCTCGTGGAGCCAGTGTGGTGTGCGTAGGGGATAGCCATAGCTGTCATAGAGGCATAAGCTGTTTGATTGACAGTTGTCATGTTTCTGTGAAGAATGGCAGGGCTAAAAACCATGAATTAATCAAGAAGGATGACCTGTGAGTCACAGCTTTTAGGGGTTTTGGGGTAATTGATGATATTAATTCTGTCATATTAGATGAAGTTTCCCAATGGCTTCTTCATAGAATTGACAACATCTAGGGTGGCAGGAGTTGGAAGGTGCCATGGCTGACAGCCCAGCTCTACTTTCCGTCAGAGCAACCTAGACAGTGGCTGAAAAGTAACCTTAGGAGGGATGGCAGGACACTAAGACAAGCTTTCGCAGTTCCTCTTCAAGGGACCATAAGAGAGAAAAGAGAAATGAGGAGGAGAGATGAAGCAGTTGTCTACTACACTATATCTCCCTTTAGCCCCTACAGTAAAAAAATAAGAGTCAAGCACTTACCTGTCTTATGATCATAAGATCATAAAATACAAAACATTATGCTCTTTTGTCTAAAATTAATAACTGTACATTTTGTCATTTACAACTTTTACTTTTCAATAGACAGCTCACACTGTAGATAAGGTTAATTTATATAACCAACCTAATCATGCATATGATCTAGTTTCTAATAACTCCCAGTTGGGAACAAACTCTCACCTTCTTCAAGCTCCCCAAAATCACCTAGTGGGAGCTGAAAATAGATAATAAAAAGAATCATTTCTAACCATTCAGTTCCCCAGAGTGTGCTTTCCCTAGAATCAATAAATTTAAAACCCAGGTTGTTCAACAGCAAGTT